>PQFF01000028.1:393500-411530 GCA_003547095.1 Diversispora epigaea | reverse complement strand
ATTTTAAGTATATTTTAAAAAATTTTAAGTATATTTTAAGAAATTTTAAGTATATTTTAAGTATATTTTAAGTATATTTTAAAAATTTTTAAGTATATTTTAAAAAAATTTAAGTATATTTTAAGTAATACGACTTCTTATAGGGTAGTGATGACATAAAAGTACTTGCCATAACGGGAATTGCTTTTATCCCTCCTATCGGAATCTGGGAATTCGATTTGATCAGAGAGGGAGTATGATGTGTCTTGACGGTACCTATGGTACCTTCCCATTGTGCAAGATATGGAGCCACACTCTTGGGCATATTCGATAGCACATCAGAACTTATATGCGCGACATCCGGGGATGTATCAGGTATTATAGATGCATCTAGCTTATCGCTATTGTTAATTTCGCTAATATTGGCCATGCAAGCTCTGCTGATTTCATCACTTACCGGTAGTATTCTCGGTATCGACTTTTGGTGGTTCACTAATCTCATCATGTCTCTTTGAGGCGTCTAGACCCGAAGGGTCATTGCTTTGTAATAAAGGCCTGGTATATGCCGGAATATGTGCCTTGGCACTAGCTTCGATATTATCATCATTTTTTTTTGCCTCTTCCATAATTTTTCTGCGTGCTAGATATGGTCTAAGACTTTTGCTAGGCTCAATAACTGTAGATATATTAGATGCGAAAACATCCTCACTTCATGAGTCAGACTTGGCTGTATTTTTTTCGTCATCTCCACCAACTATGGATTCCAATATATCCTCAGATTTCAGACGCTCCAGCTCACTAACTTTCAAGGCCAGTTCAACTATCTTAGATTTGAGAGATTCGATTTTAGACCCTTTATTCAATGAGTCCTTCTGGAATAAAGCTAACTTACCTTTTAATGTTTTCATCTCGTTCCGAAGTAATTTAATCTCCTCTGTTTTTGTAGCATTCTTAGCTATAGACTCTGCATGAGAAATATCTTGGCGGGTTTTTTCAATCTGTAGACGCTTAACCTCGTCAATGAGTTCCAGGGTATGATTGTGTAATTTCTAGGTCTCAGTGTTAGCTCCTCCTAGTTTCTGACCTAACTTGTTTCTTTCTCGATCCCAACCTTCCCTTTCTCGATCAAAATCTTGCTCTTGCTTAATACATTTACCCCGCAACTTACTATTATATTCACGCAATTTAGAAGATGATTGGAGGATACGATGTATTTCTTTCTCAAGGTTCCGTTCTCCCATCTATGTACATTAGCAATAAATATATATAATAAAAAATTACAGATAAATCGTGCAAGATATGTACTATACATACTTCATGTACTATGTACACTACACATACTTTATGTACTATGTATACTAAGTATACTTTACGTACTATGTGTACTATGTACACTACACATACTTTATGTACTATGTATACTAAGTATACTTTACGTACTATGTGTACTATGTATATTAAGTGTACTACCTGTATTAGTTATTCATATTATAAATACTATGTGTATTATGTATACTAATTATGGATATTATACATAGTATAAATAATTTAAAAAAAATATATATATTATAGATATTATAGGTACTATAGCGGAGCTAGTGTCAAGACACATATTCCTATAAAGCAAAAATATTAACATGGTTAAACGTACACGTATGCGATCTGATACAGTTCCATTATCATCAGAAGATTATAAATTTATTATGCAATATCGTGATGCAAAATCTAAAACTGAGGTTTTAAAAGAATTAAGAAAAAAATATCCTATGACGAATGACCGTTTTTATAGAATTTGGAGAGGGCAAGAAGTTGGTATGGTAGAATGGTATCAGCCTGTATCAGATGAGTCGAAGACTCGAAGCTCAACTTCTTCAGTAGCACCCCAAAATCAGGATTTATCTATACCTGAATCGCACTTACCAGATATTGACCAAGCTAGTATGGTTGAAAATTCTAATGGTCAGACTTCAGCGTTTGAAACGCATCAAATTAACAAGGATCATGGTTCTTCGAGCCTACATCTAAATTCTAATGCTACTTCTGATAAGCGGGTTAAAAATAGAAAACTGAAATCTAGGGGCATAGCCCCATTGCAAAGCAATAAATCTGTTCAAATTTCTGACTTACTTAATAGTAGAGCTAGTGCCAGTGGCAGAGTCACGAGTTTCCAACTCGAGCCACATGTTATCAATGGAGTTGACACGGTCAATAAACTGATAAAAAAAGTAGAAGGAAAAGATGACATGTATACTATAATCGAACGTGAAGCCAGAGAAGCAGAAGAAGCCGAACGTGAGTCTGAAAGATTTTTAAATCTCAACTAATCTATCTTCGTCTTTTCTATATCAGTATTGACAACCTTCTCATAAAAGTCTTCAGGATTATTTCTATGAAGTCGCAGTTTTTTATTGAGTTCGATTAATTTAAACTTGGAGTTGAGTACCTCATATAGCGATTTTTCTAACTCTTCATAGCTCATGCGTTTTTTTTTTAAAGTCAGATTGGCAGAATCTAAGCTAAAACCCGCAGGAGCATTCCATCCCTCAAATGGTACACTGTCATCTCTACCCTCATCTGTCTCCTGAGAAATTTGATCTGATGTCGAAGACTTATTATCCCGAGTTGCAGTAGTGCAATTTACTTCGAGCTTGTTCTTGATCTTGATCATATTTACAGAGATAATGTGATTTTTTCCATTAAAAGGAATTTTTAACTCATCTTTGTCCCAATCCATGGCACATTTGTATTTTTTAAGGTGTGGGTTCGGAAATAATAATATTGGTTTAGGAGTCCTCACAACTATACTTGCACGCAAAATTATTTTGGGGCCCCGAAATTACAATTTTGGGGAAAAAAGTCGAAATAGTTTTTCATAGAAGACGAAATTATTTTACTTAAAACCCGAAATTTTTTAACCACCCAGATTTATTCTTTAATTGAAGATACACATAACTGGGTATTTTTTTTACTTCCATATATAGAATAAATTCTGCATAAATCTCAAAAAGTCGAAATACCTCAAAAATCCAAAATCAATTTTGGGAACATGTATAGNAAGTCTTCAGGATTATTTCTATGAAGTCGCAGTTTTTTATTGAGTTCGATTAATTTAAACTTGGAGTTGAGTACCTCATATAGCGATTTTTCTAACTCTTCATAGCTCATGCGTTTTTTTTTTAAAGTCAGATTGGCAGAATCTAAGCTAAAACCCGCAGGAGCATTCCATCCCTCAAATGGTACACTGTCATCTCTACCCTCATCTGTCTCCTGAGAAATTTGATCTGATGTCGAAGACTTATTATCCCGAGTTGCAGTAGTGCAATTTACTTCGAGCTTGTTCTTGATCTTGATCATATTTACAGAGATAATGTGATTTTTTCCATTAAAAGGAATTTTTAACTCATCTTTGTCCCAATCCATGGCACATTTGTATTTTTTAAGGTGTGGGTTCGGAAATAATAATATTGGTTTAGGAGTCCTCACAACTATACTTGCACGCAAAATTATTTTGGGGCCCCGAAATTACAATTTTGGGGAAAAAAGTCGAAATAGTTTTTCATAGAAGACGAAATTATTTTACTTAAAACCCGAAATTTTTTAACCACCCAGATTTATTCTTTAATTGAAGATACACATAACTGGGTATTTTTTTTACTTCCATATATAGAATAAATTCTGCATAAATCTCAAAAAGTCGAAATACCTCAAAAATCCAAAATCAATTTTGGGAACATGTATACTCACAACTATATAATCTTCACGTATGGTGAAACCTGGAGGAAATGTTATCGGTAAATTACGGGTAATGCCAATAGATTCTGTTGGAACAGTGGCGACACCACTGAGATCATATATTTCTGATTTATCAATCTTCCCACCTACTCGTTTAACAATATCTTCTGATATAATTGCAGGTTCAGCTCCACTATCAATCACCATTGCTGGAATTTTTAAGCGCTTGATTTTAACTGGTATAGTTGCAATACTTGTATAGGGTTCTTCCTTTCTTTTAACAAAGTCAATCTCCATAGGATCGTCTAGAGTTTCTTCCTCCCCATCTGAAGAATCAAAGATTCGAGGCTCTGCCTCATCAGGTATGTCTGAAACTGGATCTCTATACTTCTTGGAGTCTGATACCTGGGTTGTTGGTGTTGAGTTAAATGGATTTTCAATTTCGGATTTCAGTTTCTCTAACCAATGTGCAGGTAAAGTCTTCTCAAGCATATCCAATAAAATTCGTTGAATACTCTGCTCAANCTGGAGGAAATGTTATCGGTAAATTACGGGTAATGCCAATAGATTCTGTTGGAACAGTGGCGACACCACTGAGATCATATATTTCTGATTTATCAATCTTCCCACCTACTCGTTTAACAATATCTTCTGATATAATTGCAGGTTCAGCTCCACTATCAATCACCATTGCTGGAATTTTTAAGCGCTTGATTTTAACTGGTATAGTTGCAATACTTGTATAGGGTTCTTCCTTTCTTTTAACAAAGTCAATCTCCATAGGATCGTCTAGAGTTTCTTCCTCCCCATCTGAAGAATCAAAGATTCGAGGCTCTGCCTCATCAGGTATGTCTGAAACTGGATCTCTATACTTCTTGGAGTCTGATACCTGGGTTGTTGGTGTTGAGTTAAATGGATTTTCAATTTCGGATTTCAGTTTCTCTAACCAATGTGCAGGTAAAGTCTTCTCAAGCATATCCAATAAAATTCGTTGAATACTCTGCTCAAAGATAGTCGATTTATTTCGGGACTTACCAGAAGTGGAGATATCTTTCTGTTTCGATTTGCGGGATTTGGGTGTTTTCTTAGAGGACGATTTACCCTTCTGCTTTACTTTTTTTTTGATTTAGCGGCATTAACAGCATTGATAATTTTCACGACGTCATCCTCGGTAAAGTTATTCTCAGAATCAGATCCCGATTCAGAACTAGAGCTGGACCCAGAGTCAGAATTAGATTCATTATCCGAAGAGCTGGTATTGGAATCAGAGTCAGAACCCGAATCTTTGGTAGCAATATTGATACTGCCTCTCTTCTTGGACTTGCATTTGTTAGAGCGGTGGGATTTGTTCTTGCTAGGACGACTGGACTTTCTCTTCCTTTTATTTTTAGGACAGTTACGAGAATTATGACCTGTTTTACCACATTCTGAGCATGTATATTGAGATGCTTTTAAAACGGCATGAACAGTTTTTCGTACAGTGCCGGCTATAACTTTATTTAACGATAATCCTGCCATACTATCTGTAATATCATCGACTGGGTCATAATCATAAAGTTCAGCAGGATCAATGGTTGGATATTGCTTATTCATCTCATCTAAAAATTGTTTAATAAAAATATCTTCTACCTTTTTTGCATTGCCTGGATTTTGTTTATAGGGTGGTTTTTTATTCTCTAAGGTTTTAACGGCTCTGGCAATGGTATCTTGGACTGTTTTAGTTATAACTCGTAAGTCCGGCTGAGAAAATTGTTACGGCGGGGAACTGGGCTGTGTAGATGTCATCATAGATTTTATATAGTTTTTAATTTCATCTGTCACACCTGTATCGCTTGAATAATTATTTTTTTCACGACTCTTACTGGGTGATATCGAATCTGAGTTTGTATGCAAGTAAGCTCCAGATAATTGTTCCGCTGTATATCTTTCAATTTCTTTAAGCTTTGGAAGTAATTCATCTGGGGTTTTTTCAATTCCTAAACGACGAACTTCCATCTGATTGGCAGGTGAAAGTCCACGAAGAAATTGCAATCGGATTTGTTGTTCATCAATACCGGCAAGCCTAGCTAATCTACGCAAATTAGAATAGAAACGGCCAACTGGATCACTGCTTTGAACAGTTGAACCAAAAAGTACTCGTTGTTTCTCTGCAGTTACTGTAGGGTAGTTAGTTTTAAACCAATATAATACCTGCCCAAGTCGAATACCGGGTACAATTACAGCATTACCTGTATTAGCATTGGGTGCATTGGGTAAACGATCAGTTGGGCGTCCATCGGCAAAAGACCAATCTTCATCAAATACTGTATGGGCTGGAATTACAACAGTACCAGCTTGTTCGTTTGCCCGATTTAATGCTTGTGCGCTTAACTGGGCTGCTGTTCGCCCTTGGACTGCGCCTAAATTAGCTTGTGCTGTATTATTAAGTAAATTTCTCAATTCCCAATTTTTTCCGTAGATGGTTCTTTCATACCAATCTTTGGCAGCACCTTTGAGAGATGCCGCAAAAATACCATGAGCATTGACTCTATTGGCATGGCCAGCACCTACATCTATTCCAGAACCTACAAGCCATAATCTAAATTCTTCAACGTGTTCTTCGAGGTCTTCAGTAGGATGCCCATTGAATTTTTTTAATTCGTAACCCACCATACCTGATCGATTATTATTTATAGATAAATTATTCTGTAGCACAAATATTTGCTGATTCAAATTCAAAATTAATTGCCGTGAATATACGTGTTGCCCAAATTCCAAATAATTTGGGATTTGGGACGCCAAAATGCACAAATTACTAGTATTTGGGATTTGGGATTTGGAATTTCGGCAAAAAATACTAATTATAATTTGGAATTTGAAATTTGGGATTTCGGCATTTGGGATTTTGGCATTTGGATTTTAAATTTGGGCGGCAGGTATATACTTGCACGCAAAATCATTTTGGGGCCCCGAAATTGGTATTTTGGGGAAAAAAGTCGAAATAGTTTTTCATAGAAGACGAAATTATTTTACTTAAAACCCGAAATTTTTTGACTACCCAGATTTATTCTTTGATTAAAGATACACACAACTGGGTACTTTTTTTACTTCCATATATAGAATAGATTCTGCATAAATCTCAAAAAGTCGAAATACCTCAAAAATCCAAAATCAATTTTGGGAACATGTATAGGCAGGTATAGCCGTGAATTGCGTTCTTTATTTTTCCACTTGATATGACTTGCCTTGCGATCCTTGAATTTGTTATAATATCTATCAAAGAGTCGATCTCGATTGTATTCTAGTAATCCTTTATCGGCTTGGCATTGTTGTAATTGTTGTCCTCGCAAACGATACTTGCGTTTATAGTGCCGTGCTCTATTATTCGCCTCTTGCCATAATGCATACCCTTTATTTGTAAGAATTAAACGTCTAACTCGTAGAGCAATTATTTGCAAACCGGCTATACGTAAATTTTCTTTTAACTCAGTATACTCGTCTTGCAAATCTAAATAAGCTTGACTCTCATCTTCAAAATTTTCATGGACCCCCCTAAGGGTTTCTTCATGTTGAAAACACTCTGTTCTGTATTGGTCCCTTTCATCAAGAACCGTGTCGTAACGACCCTGCAAATGATTAGCTCTTTGGTACCAATTTCGAGCTTCATTACCCAGTTCATCTATCCGATCCCTCTGCTCGTTTATAGTCGTTTGGAGACGCTCTACTTCCATCTCATAATCTGGAGCCAGCCCTTCTCGGAGCTGATTATTTTCACGCTCATATATGCGGCACTTGTTTTGTATCTGTGTAAGTTTTAATTCGATCTGGGTCTGTAGATTATCAATTTCGTCGTTTAACAGATTATTCTCACCTCTGATGGAATCAAATAAGACCCTAATATTAATTTTTGTTTCATCTATCAATGTAAAAACATTAGTTGACGTGCTTGGGGTGGTTAGTGACATCTCTCCTCTTATTTTTTGAAGTCTATGTTGGAGCAACGAAATATCTTTACCCATTTCTTCTAATTGGAGTTCGAGAGCAGATATATTTTTATCATTGGACTGAGCATCCGCCTCTGCTTTCCGGAGTCTTATTTTGAGATCGTTTACCTGTATTCGGAGAATATCGATCTCATCATCCCTTGTAGTTATCTCTTTCTCCAGGTAAGTAATGTAATCCTCATTTTTCTGGATCTGTATGCGTAATTTCTTAATTGTCGCAACAAGATTATCCATTGGAATGTAGTATATATACACTGATCACATCCTTTATAAAATAACGATAAATACACCTACCCATTTATTTTATATGCGACCTATATATACTTAAAGTTTTTTCGTCCAACCCTTACCTATATATAAAAAAATGTTATTAAATCACTATTGAATTATAAAGTATTATTAGTAAGACCCATGAATAATTTAATCTATAAGACCTAGTGCAAATAGTTCATCTCGGATTATCTTTTCTGGATCTTTATCATCATAATAAATATAAAATAAATAGATATCGTTCTCATCACATAATTCTTTTTTTAGTTGATCACACTCTTGTTGCCTAATAAAATTATTCAGATCTCCTCTGTGGAAGAATTTGATATATTTTTTGTGTTGTTCGCCTTCATCAGGAAATTTTTTATGTCGGAGGTTATTGTAATAATTTCGTTTTCAAAGGTTATTGAAGGTTATCAGACCAATAACCTTCGCAAATATTACGTTTATTATGATAAAGTGAAGGTTATTGAAGGTTATCGATATCAATAACCTCCGGAGTATTACGTTTTATTAATAAAAATGAAGGTTTTCGGTACCAATAACCTTCGTAAATATTACGTTTATGTTGGAGGTATTCGAAGGTTATCGGAGTGAAGGACTTCGAAGGCTTACGTTTAAAAAAATTTACTGATGTTGTACTTCAATGGCAAATCCAAATTCGTAATAAGGAATATCAAGTTCCAATCCTTTTGGATATTCCAGTGTTTTTAGGAAATCAGGTTTGCGAATTGTTGATGGGGGGCCAAGATAATTTGTCACAATTTCCCGACACNAAAAATGTTATTAAATCACTATTGAATTATAAAGTATTATTAGTAAGACCCATGAATAATTTAATCTATAAGACCTAGTGCAAATAGTTCATCTCGGATTATCTTTTCTGGATCTTTATCATCATAATAAATATAAAATAAATAGATATCGTTCTCATCACATAATTCTTTTTTTAGTTGATCACACTCTTGTTGCCTAATAAAATTATTCAGATCTCCTCTGTGGAAGAATTTGATATATTTTTTGTGTTGTTCGCCTTCATCAGGAAATTTTTTATGTCGGAGGTTATTGTAATAATTTCGTTTTCAAAGGTTATTGAAGGTTATCAGACCAATAACCTTCGCAAATATTACGTTTATTATGATAAAGTGAAGGTTATTGAAGGTTATCGATATCAATAACCTCCGGAGTATTACGTTTTATTAATAAAAATGAAGGTTTTCGGTACCAATAACCTTCGTAAATATTACGTTTATGTTGGAGGTATTCGAAGGTTATCGGAGTGAAGGACTTCGAAGGCTTACGTTTAAAAAAATTTACTGATGTTGTACTTCAATGGCAAATCCAAATTCGTAATAAGGAATATCAAGTTCCAATCCTTTTGGATATTCCAGTGTTTTTAGGAAATCAGGTTTGCGAATTGTTGATGGGGGGCCAAGATAATTTGTCACAATTTCCCGACACAAATTCTCGCGTTTATATTTATAACAAAATGGACACCAAGTACCGTTATTTCTTATACTATTGAAAGTCGCTATCCATATATGTCCTTTTTCGCATTCCCAATCATATGGATGGTCGCATTTGATATATTCTTTGGAGATACACTTACCACCATACCGATGTGCTATTTTCTTCATATCTTCAAGATTTAGTTTGAATCCATATTTTGCGCATTGTGGACACCAATTATTGAAATTTTTCACACGCCCAAGAGAAGTACTCCATGAATGTCCATTTGCACAAATCCAAGATAAGGGACTATCCTTATTTATATACCGGTTAGATAAACATTTTCCACCTTTATTATGTGCAATTTTGTGAGCCATCTCAATACCACAAGATTGTTTGATTATATTACATTGACGACACCAAGTATCTCTATTCTTAACATTGGCGAGTGGAGTGGCCCATCTATGTCTTTCGGAGCATTCCCAAAGGAGAGGTGATGAATTATCAACATATGAGCTTGAAAGACATTTACCCATATGCGTATGTGCAATTTTTATTGCTGTCGAAAGATTAGAAGGCTCATATTTCAGATCAATATTTTTCCACTTTTCTTTAGAACATATTTTACACCATCGTCCCATACTTTTCACATATCGTAAAGGCACTGTAAATTCGTGGTGTAAAGCGCATCTCCAAATTAATGGAGAATTATTATTAATATATACCCTGGACAAACACTCTCCGTTTTTATTTAATGCAATCTCTCTAGCTACTTGTAAGCCAGCTTTTTGATTATCCCAAGAGCATTGTAAACACCATGAACCGGACTTCACAGTATAAAGTTTTCTTTCCCATTCATGACCTTTAGAGCATCTCCAACGTAAGGGATATTTAACATGAATGTATTCATTAGATAAACACTTACCTCTGTGGGATTCGGCTAAATTTTGTGCAGTTTTTAAAGAATACTTTAATCGAGTCATTTTTATTATTATGACATATTTCTAAATATAAATGAGAGAACCACAAATTTTGGTAGATTCATCAAGAGCTGAAGAACTCGATCGGAATATAATATTACGTAAATTTTTCTATCAACCCACTGGATATTTCTCCAATGCAAAGGCATTAAGAGATACGTGCCAGAAAAAAGGATACAAATTTAAGCTCTCCGAAATTAAAAAATGACTCATAAATCAAAGTGAGTGGCAAAAATATACATCGGCTCCTAAATACATTTCACGGGTTAGTTATGGCAAAATTTCACGTCCGAATTGTGTACACCAAGCTGACATACTCTTTCTTACCCATGATCGTTATAAGCAGAAGATATACAAAGCAGTGCTAAATATAGTGGATTGTGCGTCAAGATATAAGGCTTCAGTTCCTCTAACGTCGAAGAAAAGCTCTGAAGTTACTAAAGCGTTCAAGAAAATTTATAATAGTTCATCAAATCCATTAACCTGACCTAAATTGCTAACCATTGATGGTGGTAAAGAATTCAAAAAATCAGTAAGTCAGCTAATGCAAGAACATAATGTAACAATCCGAGTAATTGGTGCATATAGCCACAGAGGACTCGCAATTGTAGATAGATTCTGTAAAACTCTAGCAGAGATGCTTTACAAGATTCAATATGCTGTCGAAAGTATAACTTCAAACCCTAAATTAATAAGAGAGTGGGTTAAGTATTTACCAGAAGTTATCGATTACCTAAATAATTATCTGACGCGTCTTATTCGAGCTCCAGGTTCTTCAAAGTGGGGTTTAGCCCCCAAACTGGCCATTCGGTTGGAACGTGTAGAATCTAGACCATCAACAAAATATAAGCGTCCTGTTGGGAAATATGAAGAGAATAAGTTAAAGAAAGGTGATACAGTTCGCTACTTGCTTACTAATGCAGAGTGGGAAGGAGGTATGGAGAACCAGAGACGCGCAACGAATGTAATATGGAGCCCAACTTTATTTAAAATTCGCAAAATTGTGGTGACTAAGAATGAACCAATTTTATACTATCTCGAAGGTGAATTCGCACCTACACGTGAGTTTGTACTTGAGAAACTCATGCATGTAAATATTGACACACTTCAGTATCCGCCTCAGAGTATATTGGAAGAAAATACTCGTTCCAGGTCTGTTAATTTCGTTCGTGTTATTAATAAAATGACTAAGGCTGTTGCATATGCCGAGAAACGTGGCGGACAGTGTCTTGGGAAATCTGGGCGAATAAACGGATTCGATATATATCTCTGGTCCTGTGAAAACGGAAAACATCACCTTATAAGATCCAGAAGCGGAAATTTGAGTGGTGCCCCCTATGTCAACATAATAGAGGTGAAAGATCCACGAGATATATTTTCGAAGATCTGTTAGGTAAGAAATTCCCATCTGGTAAACCGTCATTTTTGAATGGGATGCAATTAGACGGGTATAACGAAGAGTTAAAATTGGCATACGAATTCCAGGGGCCTCAACATTTTCATCAGAATTCAATGTTTCATAAACGAGGAGAAATAGATTTAGATTCACAGAGGAAGCGCGATCGAAAAAAGCGGGATATATGCAAAGAGCAAGGTATAGATCTCATCGAAGTGCCCTACGATTCAGATTTATTTCCCTATATCAAAAGTGAATTGCAAAAAAGAGGTTATTTGCCACACAAAGAATAAATTATAAGATCATTATTTTTCAATATAATAATTTAGCATTNCCTCAGAGTATATTGGAAGAAAATACTCGTTCCAGGTCTGTTAATTTCGTTCGTGTTATTAATAAAATGACTAAGGCTGTTGCATATGCCGAGAAACGTGGCGGACAGTGTCTTGGGAAATCTGGGCGAATAAACGGATTCGATATATATCTCTGGTCCTGTGAAAACGGAAAACATCACCTTATAAGATCCAGAAGCGGAAATTTGAGTGGTGCCCCCTATGTCAACATAATAGAGGTGAAAGATCCACGAGATATATTTTCGAAGATCTGTTAGGTAAGAAATTCCCATCTGGTAAACCGTCATTTTTGAATGGGATGCAATTAGACGGGTATAACGAAGAGTTAAAATTGGCATACGAATTCCAGGGGCCTCAACATTTTCATCAGAATTCAATGTTTCATAAACGAGGAGAAATAGATTTAGATTCACAGAGGAAGCGCGATCGAAAAAAGCGGGATATATGCAAAGAGCAAGGTATAGATCTCATCGAAGTGCCCTACGATTCAGATTTATTTCCCTATATCAAAAGTGAATTGCAAAAAAGAGGTTATTTGCCACACAAAGAATAAATTATAAGATCATTATTTTTCAATATAATAATTTAGCATTACTTATCTTGATCAATATGAAAATAGATCCCGTTGAGAGAATGGTTTTAAACATCGATGAATATGACAATCCAGAAAGATTTAACTCATTAAATAGTACGCCCCAATGGTCTTTTAACTTATTAATTAGTGGGCGAACCCGATCAGGAAAAACTAATGAAGTTATTAACCTTTTACTTGGGAACAAGATGTATCGATTGTTTAATGGGAAAAAATGTGGAACGAGATATATCAAGAATGACGATTTGGTTTTGATCGGGCATCATATTAATGAGCCGAAATACAAATATCTGAAACATTGTTATGAAATAATTGCAAACAGTCCAAAACCATATCGTGAAGATATTACATTCTGCGCAATGAAGCTTGATAAAATACCAAAAATTGACGATTTCTCTCCTAAAAGAGGAACAGTAGTTGTATTCGAAGATTTATGTACCGAGCCTAAAAAAATACAAGATAAAATTGCTCCGTATTTTAGTGAAGGGCGACATGCTAATATCAGTTCAATATATATAACACAAAGCTTTTTTGACTGTCCTAAACTAATAAGAAAAAATCTCGATTATATTGTTCTCTTTAATGGCAGTGGGACATATGACGAACTAGTTAACATTGCCAGACGATATACAAAAAAATGGCGCGATATTGTTGATATACTTGATAAAAATTTACAGGGTCGGGAATTTATTGTTATCGATTTAACTAGAGCTAAAGAAGACACTCTTTATCTTCGCAAAGGATGGAATAGCCCTTTGAAAATAGACGAATAAAGCGCAACATCAATATACTCACTACTTATGTGTCTTGACACTAGCTTCGCAAGTAATTTTTCCGCTTTTTGCAATTTTAATTTTTGTTGATCAATTTCACTGCGCAATTTATTATTAGCATTAACCCACCCCTCAAGCTGTTTAGTAATTTCTCGCATAAAGGAATCAAAAGTTTTTTCATTGTATTCAAGCAATTGTAGGGATAGATCATCTAACTCTTTTTTAACTCGAGAATTGATCGCCTCCTCACATGCAAAGCAAGAACACTTATGTGTCCGATTACAGGTCGGGACAGTATCTTGGGTTTGAGTTTCTTGATTAGTCATGATTATACTATATGATAAATTTTCAAGTGGTGTTAGGCTTCGACGCTGACGTTCTTTTTTCTTATTATAAACTATAATTTCATGTCGTAAAAAATCTTCAATACATGGATCTATACCACACGCTTCCAATTTTGTTAAAGGATTGCGTTTTCTCATAGTTAACCGCTTCCACGACTCTTCTACTAGTGAGGGAGGCAGTTGTTTTATCAAATCTATATATGCTTAATTGAATTTCATTTGTATATACCCGGTAAAAATTCTGTCGAATTCTGGCCCTTTAGGGGCACCTCTTTGAGGCATAGAAATCTGAAAAAATGTAAATTAGTTAAAATTCAAGCGTTAATCACATATTGATCACACCTAATTGTTATATAATCATTAGTATAACGATAACAAACAAAAAATAGCCATTAATCATCATGAATATACAAGTTCCCAAAATTGATTTTGGATTTTTGAGGTATTTCGACTTTTTGAGATTTATGCAGAATTTATTCTATATATGGAAGTAAAAAAAGTATCCAGTTGTGTGTATCTTCAATCAAAGAATAAATCTGGGTAGTCAAAAAATTTCGGGTTTTAAGTAAAATAATTTCGTCTTCTATGAAAAACTATTTCGACTTTTTTCCCCAAAATACCAATTTCGGGGCCCCAAAATAATTTTGCGTGCAAGTATAATTATGAAATAACAAAAAATAAAGTTCTAAAGTACTAGCCCTCGGATAGTTTTATTTTTAATAAATAGATAAATTACATCGAATGAGTTATACATTAATAAATAGATTAAATCGAATAAATAGGATGTGTATATTATACATTTTTAGGCTCGAAGAGCCATTACTTTGCAATAGATAAGTTATGCATTGTTAACTTGACGCATTTCTTCACGAACAGTCCATAATAGTTGATAGTGTAGAGCTAATTGCTTGGCCGTTATTCCTTCGGGGCGATACATATATTCAAACCATTTTTGAGATATAATATTTACAGCTCGAATCTTTTTACCAATTTCTCTTGCGCGTTCGATTTTTCTAACAGCATTTTTCATCCACAATTCATACTCATGTAATACATATATATCATCGGTTGAGCGTTGAGATTTGGGCTTTTGTTTAAGCCTCTTGACCTCTTCAAAACTGACATGAACATAAACAGAACAGCTTGTAATCCAATGTTTCAAAATACCGCCATGATTATATCCTCCAACTTTCTTTCTAATATATACAAGTTGATTACACTTGTGACAGATAGCAAACCCGTTTGCAGGTGCATATGTTGTCCCATTTGAATATCGAAATAATCTCCTTGCGTGGGTGAGATGCTTACCTCCGACAGGTAAAAGATCATTTTTTTGAAATATATAAGACGAGATAGAATTCGATTTCTCTATTCAGCAGGCGTTTCATCTGACCTAACATTCCCCATCCAGCAATATTCTGTCCATTCTTCGTCTGAGCACTTAAAACCTTGATGGGCTATTAAACTACTAAAATCACTCATTTTTATGACTTATTTATCGATTATATGAGATTTAGTTGATTATATGATTTATAAGGACTTTAGACCTATTATATTTGGTTTGATATATATGATTAAAACTGAATTCATTTTTTTATACCGCACAACTGACATGTCAGATTCCTAAAGTGTACTATTCTAGAATGTAATTTATTCACAATTTCTACCCACCTTTTTAGTGTAATAGCTCAAAATATAGGACATATCTCTTTAGAGCTGTGAAGAATTTCAGAAGTTATAATACTAATGCAATTCTCCAATTCATCAATTCAAACCGGTAAGATTGAGCTCTAATAACGACTTATACAGAGTAATAAATTTTGCATATATTGAAAATGTGATAAATTATTTATAAACAAGATACATATTTGTTACGATAGCGGAGCTATACTTGCACGCAAAATTATTTTGGGGCCCCGAAATTGCAATTTCGGGGAAAAAAGTCGAAATAGTTTTTCATAGAAGACGAAATTATTTTACTTAAAATCCGAAATTTTTTGACCACCCAGATTTATTCTTTGATTGAAGATACACATAACTGGGTACTTTTTTTACTTCCATATATAGAATAGATTCTGTATAAATCTCAAAAAGTCGAAATACCTCAAAAATCCAAAATCAATTTTGGGAACATGTATAAGCGGAGCTAGTATCAAGATACTTAAAATTTGTTGCGATAAAATTAATGTGGTTGAGTATGGAAAGTAAAGTATTTCGAGTTCGGGTATTGGTATTTATATAGCGGAACTAGTGACTATACATGTTCCCAAAATTGATTTTGGATTTTTGAGGTATTTCGACTTTTTGAGATTTATACAGAATCTATTCTATATATGGAAGTAAAAAAAGTACCCAGTTATGTGTATCTTCAATCAAAGAATAAATCTGGGTGGTCAAAAAATTTCGGGTTTTAAGTAAAATAATTTCGTCTTCTATGAAAAACTATTTCGACTTTTTTCCCCGAAATTGCAATTTCGGGGCCCCAAAATAATTTTGCGTGCAAGTATACTAGTGACAAGATACTTAAAATTACTTATGTAGATATTATCCAGATATGAACGATTACTCATGTCGATTGACAGAGCATATGAAATCAACAAATGATAGTCACGGTAGATTGTAAATGAGGAGTCTATTTTGGATATATAGTTTATTCTCGGATATAAGTACTAAAACTGGTTCATAAATTTCACTGGTAAATAGTTGTAAGATTTTTAGCATGAGTAGATGACGATAACGAACCATTTTTACTAATAATTATTATGTGTTTACTATATAATGTCTGAATTACATGAAAAACTATCTCAATATACACTGGTCGAAATATGGAATATCGGGCACCTATCGGGTACCTGGTAGGTATGCGATAGGTGCCCGATATTCAACATATCGGGTACCCGATTGACGGTGTAGTCGTCTCGAAGTTCGGGCACCTATCAGGTACATATCGGGTATCTATCGGGTATCTATCGGGCACCGATATTTTGTCATTTTTTTCAAATTATTTATTTTTTATCGGGCACCTATCATCCATATATCGGGTATAGTATATTATTGTATATCGGGCACAGTATATCTCTGTATATTGGGCACCTATTATCCATATATCAGGTATAGTATGTTGCTGTATATCGGGCACAGTATATCTCTATATATCGGGGGCTTTTTTTCTTCGATCGGGTACCTATCGGTGCCTTTTATTTTATATATATATATTTTTCACTTTCTTATTCCCGAAATAATCACATTTTTTAGTTTATTATAAAAAAATAATAAATGAAATACATTATTTATTAATAAAAAATATAAAATGAAATATATTTTAATTATACTATATAAAATGTTCATATTTATTAATAAAAAATATAAATGAAATATATTATATATACTATATAAAACGTTATCAATTATACTATATAAAATGTTCATATTTAAATCTATCTAATTATTTTTTTTTATTTTTTTTAGATTTTTTATTTTTTTTTTCTTTTTCCTTTCCTTTCTCTTTTCTTTTTCTTTTTCTACTACTTGTTCCTACTTCCTCATTATTATCATTATCTTCTTCCTCATTATTATCATTATCTTCGTCCGGATCATAAATTGGGATATCTCTGTTAACCCAATTCAAGTGTTCAAGCGCCTCCCTACTCAGTGTCCAAATTGGAGCACCTTTCGGAATTTCGGCCTCTGTTTTGTTTTGTTTATGGCGTTCGGATCTGATTCTAGTCTTTTGTGCTTTTTGTGTATTTGCTGGTCTACTCACAATATCAATCACTGGATCGATTCTTTTGTGCAATAATTTTTTTAACTATAAAATATAATTTATTAATATCATGCCCGATAGGTATAAAAATATATTAATTTGATCACTTACCGATTCAGATCTCCACCATTTATCCTTAATATAAATCGATGTCGTTTTTTGTCTCGTTGAGGTGATAGAAGTGGCTGCTGTAGTACCTCTACTTCTATTACTGCTATTACTATTACTAGTACTATTATTATTATCATCATCGTAATTATTATTACGATTATTATCATTATCGTTATTATTATCATTATTACGATTATTATCATCATCGTTATTACGATTATCATTATCGCGATTATTACTATTATAATCATCGTTATTATTATTATTATTATTATTATCGTTATTATTATTATCGTTATTATTAT
>PQFF01000028.1:359677-392896 GCA_003547095.1 Diversispora epigaea | reverse complement strand
TTTATATGATTCGGAATCTAAATATTTTATTGTTTTTGTTTTCTTTTTTTTCTTTTTTTCTTCTTCAGATGATGAAGATTCAGATTCATCAGATTCATCAGATTCATCAGAAGATGACGAAGATTCATTAGCAGAAGAAGGTGATAATGATGATGAGGAAGCAGTAGGGGAGGGCGAAGAAGAGGATGAAAAGGACGAAGAGGATGAAGAAGAGAAGGAAGAGGAGGAAGATTCTTTTTTATTTTTTTTATTTTTTCTAATTTTACTAATTTTTTTATTATTTTTTCTAATTTTACTAATTTTTTTACTACTTTCACCAATTTTTTTGTTTTTACTTAGCATTTTTGTAAAAATTTTTCCAATTGTTTCGTAATCTATTAAATATAATTAATATATTAGTTATAATTATAATTATTATTTTATAAATAGACAATTAATTAATTATTTAATTATTTAATTAATTAATTAATTAATTTACCTTTTTTTGATATTTTGTTGTGTGTTTTCTTTTTTAGTGCCTTGATAGGACGAAAAGAATACGTTACTTTTTTTGATTTCGTCATTTTTTTTATAAAAAAATAATTTTTTAAAAAAGAAAGAAAGGGAAAGAATAGTTTTTTATATATTGCATTTTTCGGGCAGATGAATTAATTATTGCATCACGAAAAGGTTAAATTATTAATCATTATATCCTATTTTTTGATATCGGACATATTATATATGAGGTAATTAAGAAGTAATATTTCATATTACTTACGTGATATTCTTGTTTATGACGCGTTATTTCGTATGTAGCTGAAATGTAATATAAGTTTAGAAATATATGTAATATATAATATATATTTATTTATAAATCTACTTAAAAACAAAGTATTTTGATTTTTTAGAACTTTACCTTTTTCCTTGGATTTAAAGATTTTTAAAGCTAAATCAGTTACTTATATCTGAAAACGCGAAATTAAAAAAAAATGAAACATCACTTATCGGGGTCATATCAATATTATGAATAATATATTGTTAACATTATATATATTTTAAAAAAACGAATAAAAAAATCACTTATCGGGGTCCTGGTGTTATATATCAATATTAAGAATAATATAGTATTATCAACATTATAAAAATTATGGTATATGTATAGTATAGTATTGTTAACATTATATGTATTTTAAAGAAATGAATAGAAATGGGCCGCAAGGAGGTGTTATGCATATTAAAGAGAAAGAGATGGTATTAATGATAATGAAAAATAATGAAAAATAGGTATTTGTTTACTTATATGCAGATCAGAGGAGTAATGTGTAACATATTAATTTTAATATAATAATATAAATTATTTAGTACTATTGTTATATTAATAAATATAAATCATTACTATATATAACTATATATATATGAACATAAAATTTACTATTAACTAAATAAAATTTCTCTAATTTTAAGACGACGCGTATCATCTTTACGCGAATTTTAAAGACGCGTATCATCTGTAAATAATTTTTGCGCATTATAAAAAAGCAAGTATTTGATCATGTGAATATTTTAGAGAACATTTTTTGAAAATAAATTTATTAAAGAACTTTGACTAATATATAATTTACCTATCTTTTGAATAAAATGACTAAAAAATACAAATACATTTGTAATTGTATGGTCTGTGAAGGAAAATAAGTTGAAGGAAAGACCCAGAAAAAGCATACTAATGATAAAATTATGTGGAAATTTAGTAAAGAAAGAAAGATTCAATTAGCAATGATCGAAGCAAGAAAGTTTAATTATAGAGGTAAATAAATTGTTGAAATAACTTCGCATATCGGGTAGACAAATAGCCATATCAGGTACCCGATATATCAATTTTTAACCTGTGTAACATTTATAATATTTATCTTTCTTAATTAAGTGAACGAAACTCAAGTGAATGAAGATACGTCATCAAATAAAAATAGTAAGAAAAGAAAAAGAAGTTCACCGACATCTGATGTACCTAAGTTAAATAGAGACGTGTCAATAAGCAATATGCTTACAGAGTTGGATCTTGGTGAAGAAATAGTTGTGGCATCATCATCTCGTCCAAGAAATGATCAATTTCACGAACCACACATGGATGAGATGCTCGATATATTTGATGATGAACTTTTGTTTGATATAGGAGACAATGATAATGAATTAATTGACGACTTAGAAGAATGAGATGATGAAGAAATTATTTGTGACGATGATGAATTAGAAGTAGAAGTAGAATTAGAAAATGAATATATGGATTCGGATGATGAAATATTTAAAGATGATGATAACTTGTTTGTCTCACCTGAGCTGGAAGAGGAGGACGAATGCTATGAAGGAGTATTAATCAATAATTAAAAATGTTATAGCTTTGACAAAAATAGTAATACTAAAAAAAACTTTGTGACAAATGATTATTTGAAAACTAGGTTACAATTCATCAGAATTAGATTTTAAATTATTATTATTTTATTTAGAATTATAAACTCTTGAAGTTTGATGATTTTATATATTAAATCAATAATTCGTCACCAAAATTTATTATGTGAGATCTTTGCGATTGGTCAATATTTCAAAAACGTGATCACTCATATGGTAAAAATATTTAACAAATTTTTTTTCTCACCTAAATGACCTGTGTATCTAAAAATATATCTGTGATTGCTGTCAATATATTTTGCGAACACTAAAAGAAAATTTTCCTTTTGCATTTAATTCTATATCAATAGAACCCATGTAAGCTTATGCTATATTATCTTGGCATTAGATGGATGCATATAGACATGGTTTAACAGGAAAAATGCTGTAAAAAATAATAAGTCGTATAGACAAATTAATGAAAATATTATTTAAAATCACATGAAAATCATATGAAAATCACATGATATATTGATTTTGAAATTTCGCCACCTAAAAATTAGTTGATGGCTTATGGTGTCCCCCACTGTACATTTTGTTGACATATTCTACATCAATATCACTGTTAATCTTTGATATTAGTTAACAAACTATTTATTATATTTTTATTAAAACTATAAGTAGACTGATAAAAATCATTGTTTACTTTATCTTCATTCAAGTCAAATTCTTGAAATAGAAATGCAATTTTGTCATTGTTAAAAAATACTGCAACTTTGGACTTCTGATTGAATGGAAGGAATATAAGCTACTCAGTAAAGTAACACCTGAACATTATTCTTCTAACAGTGTATAATATATTACTAATTTAAATAAATTTTTATAAAACGGAAAGTTGGACTAATTTTTGATCTGAATTTGACCAAAATTATGATATTTTTGACAAACCAATGAATTTTAATTTATGTATATCTAAAGATAATGTTGTACCAACAATTTATATTTATATTGCAATATCATAGTATAAAAAATTATCTAATGTTTCCAGTTTTTCGTTTGCCTATATCTATACACATTATCGCCGATAATTTATCTTGTTTTCCGTGATGCTAATGTGATCCTTGAAATCCTGAACGAAAAATTATCTATTAGCTTGTAAACCCGGAACTTATTGTAAATGCACAACCACAAAAGAAACCTATTTTTCATTCATACCTTATTGCGTAATGTGTCATCTGGACTTCAACAATTTCTTCAACGCTACTTTTTTGTTGATTTTTCTGAATCGCGTGATGTTTGTCGATCGTGATGTAATTGTGATTGATTGCAAAGGATAAATTTGATTACAAAGGATAAATTTCAAATTCTTTACTAATAATGTTTCCCTCCAAAATCACTCAGGTCTTTCACTTTGTTAGCCGTCGAGTACAAAATATATATATATATATAATTATAATTATATTTATATTTTTGACGTTACACTTTTATTTTTATTTCCATTATGAATTCATGACATTTTCGAAACCAATTACAAACTCTTCAACTTGCCCTGGCACCTCTTCCGAAAAGTCTATTGCTTTTTTTTACAATACAGTAAGAGCATATTTGTTGGTTTTGATTATTTCTCAGTTGAATTTTAATCACATTTTCACTATTTATAGGCTTTTTTTGCGGTGGGCTCTTTGTTTTCTGTTCTTTTTTTCTTTATATCAGGAGATCTCATATACTCTTGGTATCGAAACAAACGCAATAAGAGTATTCTTAAAAAAACCATTGAAAACGGCACTCGACCTGATGTAGGAGTTTCAAGAGAAAAGCTTGTTTCTCGGGATGATGTTGTAAATTGCCTTAATAAAATTCTTAAGCCTAACGAAGACCAGTCATTTTATCATGTGATCTGCGGAGAACACGGGTCCGGGAAAACCACGTTAATGAAAATCTCATCAAATAATGTTAAGAATGGTGTGATATATGTTGAAATTCCTTCTGACACTAAAGATTTTGGTAAAGCATTTGGGAAAGCTCTTAACTTCGAATTTGAGGAGCATATCTCTTTTACAAAACAATTGATACGAAAAATGGGAAATACTAATAGTGAGTTTATTGTTATTGCATTTCTGTAACACCGCCATTTTTTACCTTAATTTTCTTTCTTGATAGACACATTTGAGGAAGCTAAGTGGAAGAGAGCCTTGGGAGCTTTTAAACATGTTGCTAAAGTGTATAAAGCTAAACATGGTGTACCTCCAATCATTATTTATGATAATATTAGCCAATTGGCTCATAAGAATCCAGATATTCTTGATATCCTCCAAGATGATGCCAAAAATAATGCTGATACCAGGAAATACATTGCTGTTTTTGTCAGCAGTGAAGGAATGATTCCAAAAAGAATGGAATGTAAGTATGGGTATTATTTTGGCTCTTTGGGAAAACTTGACCTTGACTTACAAATTGTTTATCTTAGGTCGTAGTTCATGGTCACGTGCAGAACCAGTGATGGAAATTGGTGATCTTAGTAAAGAAGAATCAATAAAATATTTAACTGACGTACGCAAGGTCAAAGAAGCAGAAAGATTATATAAAATAGCTGGTGGTCTTATTGTAGATTTGAAGTTTGTGGCAGACAAATCTATAGCAGGACTAAAATATGAAGGTAGGAATTAGTTCATTAATGAATTTTGCACTGAAATAATTCCGCTTTGAATCACTACTATTTTTTTTCTTTTTTTTTCTTGCAGATATTAAACAGATAATGTTATCTAAAGTTAAGAAGAAGTTTGAATCCGCAAAACTTCTTCGAAATCAATCACGTCATGAAATTGGAAAGCGTGTAATTAATGTTTTGCTGGATTCAAAAGAGATTGATACCGATATATTTAGAGAATTTTTTAAAGATAACGAATTCGATGACGTTTTAAAAGAAAATGTGTTTGCATATCATCCATCAAGAGGTATTGGAGGTACTGTAACCTTTCAGTCCCAATCAGTAGTATTTTACGTTCAGGAAAATGCTGAACTATATGCTAAACTAATTGTATCGAAGAAGCTTCAACCTCCAATAAAACAAATACTATAACACAAGTACCAAAGAAATTATAGTAGAAAGATACAATCAAATTGAAAGAAAGATATAACTCTAATGATCAGAAAACGAGAATCAAATATGGAAAATCAAACGTCATTGACACAAAAAAAAAATGGAAAATACAATAAAGTTTATTTTTACATTTTATTGCTAAAGAAATAAATTTATTGTTTTTTATGCAAAATAAATAATTCAATTTTGATTTTTCAATATACAAGTAACATAAAAAATAAAGCATAAATTTGAAATAAGTGAAGGAGGATCCTAGTAGTCAAAGGTGTATTGCATATATACTTTATTAATTTTACTTAGCTAACAGATTTTTTAATATGGTCAAGGTGAGTAAACCCGCGAATATAAAAAAAAGAAAAAAAAATATATATATATATATTCTAAATAATTGATTTATTTTTCATCCTTATGTTATAAAGATATGGTTGCTTTATATTTATTACATAATTTATAAAAAATCGAATCAGATTCTTTAAAATTTTCAGCAAAATATTAACATTTTGTGATAAAAGTCATAAAATACATAATAATGTGTTTTTTGTTTGAATATAACAACGCATTCCGTTTTGCTAAAGCAAGGCCTTGCCTCGGGGATTTATTTATTGTAAATACGAATTCCATATGCAAGAGATTAAAAGATAATGAATTCTGAACTTTTAATTAAAATTATGGAAAATGTACATTATTTAATAAGATTGATTATCTGTTTCGGAGCAATCACTTATTGATTAACCAGATCCGATATGATAAAGTAGTTGGTCAATATTTAATGTATGATATTTAGATTGAACTTGAAATTTGGCGAAAAAGGAAAAAATATGTTGTGATTGCATTAAAAATGCGTGATATTAATCTGGAAATAATTTAATTTATTCCCTAACTTTATCTCTTCTGCGTCCATCCATTTATTTTTCTATTTCGCACAAAATCATACGTACTTTATTTACCTATTATATCATGTCTTTCTCCATATAAATCACTAGCAAATAATTAATGTCAATAACCTTATTTATTATTAATATTAAATAATTACTGTATATTAAATCTTTATTTGCAATTAAATTATCAAATATTATCAAATATAAATAATCTATTAATTAATTATGTATTTATTCATTTAAATTACATTAAACTTTAAAGGATATGGCTAATAAAAAAATCGTTTGGAATGATAAATTAAGCAGTGTTTGGGATAAAACATATATATCTTTAGACAACAATATTCATAAAACAATTACTCAACAAGAATATCGAAAAAATATGATTCAAAATGATTTATTTCTCACAAAAAATGAAAAGAAATTTTTACTTGATGAATTGCAGAAAGTATATGATAAAAATAAAATTGGTGATAATTCAGTAGAAAAACAACAATGCAACAATTGTCAGAATTGGCATCAAGCAACTCAATACTGTGAATTTTGTATTCGTAAATATTTAGAAAATAATTTTAGAAATTGGACATCTGGAAATGAAGAAATTGACAAATTAATTCAAGAATGTCAACAAAAAACTGTTTCACCCCGGTTTGTCATTGAATGGATTAACTATGATCAATTCGAGAATATAGAACATCTGACGGAAGGAGGATGCGCTACCATTTATACAGCAATTTGGAAAGTTGGACGCTATTATAAATGGAATTCAGAAAACCAAATATTAGAAAGATCCGGAAGACGAGAGGTTATTTTGAAAAGATTAAATAATTCAAATAACAATAATATACATTGGTTTCAAGAAGTAAGTTTAATTATTATTATCATATTTGTTAATTTCTGTTTAATTTTCAGAAATATTAATTATATGACTGTATCCAATTATTAGGTGACATTAAGTTTTACACTTGATAATATTTTTCAAAGTCTTGCTGTATGCTTTGGATTAACTAAAGATCCAAGCACCCGTGATTCTATGTTAGTTTTGCATTATTATGATAATGATTTAAGACATTTTTTAAAAGATAATTATCGCACACTTACATTATTAAAAAAATATAAAATTATTTATGACATAACAAGTTGTTTAGAAACAATTCATAAGCAAAGTATAATGCATAGAGATTTACATTCAGGAAATATTTTATATAGTGCATATACTTTACAATGGAAAGTTAGTGATTTAGGATTAAGCGGGCCAGCTAACAAACCATTAAATAGTATATACGGGAATCTCCCATATGTTGCACCTGAAGTTTATTGTGGGAAATTTTATACAATAAAATCAGATATATTTAGTATTGGCATTTTAATGTGGGAAGTAATAACTGGTGAAATCCCCTATGGTGAACATGAACATGATTCAGATTTAGCTTTTGCTATAGTCTCAGGATATCGTCCAAAGATTTATGAAAATATTCCACTAGAATATGCAACTTTGATGAAACAATGTTGGGATGCTAATCCTGATAATAGACCTGATGCAAATATAATAATCGATGAAATGAAATTATTATTAAAATCATCATATGAAAAAATGGATAAAAAACAAGGACCAACTATTCAATCTAAAAATTTCAAATCAAAAATCAGAAATTTCTTTAAATCAAGTTCTACAAAAAATGAAGATAAGCAAGTAATAAAAAATATTCAATCCAACGAAAAAAAAGGAAGCAAAATTTATAAAATTCAAACCAGTAAAGTATATACATTTAATTTTTCCATTCAACCTAGGAATGCCACCGATGGTAAATATTTTTTTTGCAAATTTTATCTTTTTTTTATTGATTTTATTGTATATTTATTATATTAATTATTTTTATATTAATCGTTTCATCTTTATAGAAGAACAACAAGGTAAATTCACTCCTATATGTCTGATAAAATCTTTAGTCCATATTAAAATAATAATATACATGTTTTTACATTTAGCATTTGATTCTGGTCAATTTGATTTTGAAATTAATGATGGTAAATTTTTTTATTTGTTTAACAAGTTTATTATGAATCTGAAAAGCTTTTTTTTTCATCCGTTTCAACACCTAGACCATCTAAATACATATATACAAGAGAGATGGTACTAATTTCTTTGTTAGAAATATGAACCCCTTGAATCAAAAAAATCCATCTTATAAATGCAAAAATAAAAATTATTTTTATTTCGTTTGTTTTTTCTTAAAAAGGAGCGATTTTCTCAAAAAACTCCAAACTAATTTATTTATATTAATTAATTTAAATTTAACGCAATTACAGAAATAGAGCAACAGTATCTTAAAAGTATTAAAGCTGATAATTCAAATAAATCATGTGGTAATTAATAATAATAATTTTTTTTATTTATAAATCATTATAAGTTTGCATAATTTATTTTTTATTTTATTTTAGCTGATCAAGAATGGGTCTCTTTTCCTTCAAATTCAAGCTCACAATAACTAAAAATTTATTTATTCATTATTAGATTAGAAATTTGTATTTCATTGTACGTGCCGTCATACTTTTATTTTTTAAATTAATTTTTAATTTAATATTTTATATACTGTATTTTCATCATCATTTATCTAAACATTTAATTTAAAGTTTAGCAAGATATGTTAAAAATAAAAAAAATTCTATTATTAAAATAGAAGAAATGACTTGTTAATTAATAATATTTTTTTTTTTGGCTTTTATTTTTAATTTTATTTTCGAATAAAACAAATGTAATGTGGCATTATATTTTATTATTATTACTATTATTATTCTACTGTATCTAAAAAAAAGTTCCATATTGCGATATCTGAGAAAATATGAATAAAATCATCTAGTATTCTCATTGTAGCAAGATTGAAAATATTTCAATCTTTGAGAATATTTGTTAAATTATCATTGTTTTTTTTTTGTCGGTTAATTAAAAAATAATTCAATATGCATTACTCTTTCCATCCTCGTAAAATAAAAAATTTATGGTTAGAGTAACAAACGTTTAGCATTACAAACATTATCTATTAACGAAACACATCTTAAATTGTATTTGAATTTTTCTTATTTAAAATAATGTTAATAATGGTTGCAAATAATTAAGAATCGAGTAGCAGTTCATGGTAGATTATTTACGTGACAAGAAAGAAAATAAAAAAATAAAATAATAATAATCATCAGGTTTTTATAATTCTTTTCTACTAGTTCTATTACTTATGTATATAAAAAAAGAATACGAGATAATTCAAATGTGTTAATATTATTATTAAATAAATAAATATGGTGCCAGAAGTCTATACTCAATTTTTTTAGTAGATTATATGTCAAGTGAAAGTCAATTGCCCAATAAAAATTAAGATTTTTTGAATAGGAGTTTTGAAAATTAAATTTTTGATTAGAAATTTTATATTAAATCAAAAAGAAAATATAAAATCAGACAAAAAAAAAAACAGGGAATTTGAACAAAAATTGAAAGTAAATAGTTAAAAATACTAATATTAAATGAAAGGTTGAGAATTTTATAAGTTCTAACCAGTAAACTACCTTCATGTGATTAAATATATTGTTTCAAATTAATGCTAAACATATAAAAATCATGTACTTTTGAATGCTTATAACTTTTGATATAGGCTTTTAATTAAAAATCTGACCAGTAGTTTTATAGAACATGTCTTGAAGAACAAAGTTACCAGTTTACTTTTTTGGATTTATATATTTTTTAAGATATTAATAGGTTTATAATTGTACAATTTTATTGTTGAATATAGACTTCTGGCACCATATTTACATCAAATCAGATATAATAAGTACTTGTAACTGGCAAGGCTTCATAACACAATAATAATAAATACTTGTAAATTAGAATATTTTTGTATACAATTCAATTTTATTATTTTAAATTAAATACCATAAGCACAAGCGTCTAACATAGACTCTTTCATAAATTCATTTTTGTGTAAATATCTTTCCATTGTCTTGCCAACACTGAAAAATAGTATTGAATTTTGAGTTTCTTAAATTTTAATGTAAAAAAAATGAAATATCTGATTTATTTTTTGATAATTTGAAAGATTGAATATAATAATGATTATCAAGTGGTGTTGTTACATCTCTTCAATTTTATTTTATTTTAAAAAAAACCTCTAAAAAATTAAAATAATTGAATCATCAATTGTTATATTTCTGTTAAAATTAAAGATTTTTTTTTATTAGAAGTATACTTGAGTAGTATGTTTATGTACATATTAAAACACTTTTGCATATATCATATAGTAGCAAAAAATGATAACCAAAAATTTTTTTCACCACACAGCAACCATATTGGTATTAAAATATATGTTCTCAATTATACATGTCGTCAAAACTATACTTGCACGCAAAATTATTTTGGGGCCCCGAAATTACAATTTTGAGGAAAAAAGTCGAAATAGTTTTTCATAGAAGATGAAATTATTTTAATTAAAACCTGAAATTTTTTGACCACCCAGATTTATTCTTTGATTGAAGATACACATAACTGGGTATTTTTTTTACTTCCATATATAGAATAGATTCTGTATAAATCTCAAAAAGTCAAAATACCTCAAAAATCCAAAATCAATTTTGGGAACATGTATAGTCAAAACTAATTTGGCCTTGACTCAACTCTTAAAATTTCAATTTTTAATTGTGTCAATCACTAGTAAAAATTAAAATTTGCTTTGACTCAACTCCAATTTTTCTCAATTTTAATTGTATCTGACTCAATTCAATAGTTTTTGACAACATGTATATTTTCAATATATCTTAATAACTACTCACTAAATCCATTTGGAAGGTTTGATGCAAAATACAGTGGAACATCTAGACCCACCTGGAAGGTTTGATACAAAACACAGTGGAGCATCTAGATCCATCTAGAAAATTTAATACAAAATATAATAGAGCATTTAGATTCACCTAGAAGATTTGATACGAAACATAATGAAGCATTTAGATCCATCTGAAAAGTTTGATGCAAAACAAAGTGAAGCATTTAAATTCACCTAAAAGGTTTTTAGGTCATTAAACATATATTTATATATCAAATACATATACAAATAGTAAAAAAAATAAAGAATTGAAATACCTTCTATATACTTAGGTAGTAAAAATTTTGATGTATATATATATCCAAGTAGCAAGAAATAATGAAAAATATATATTTACTAAATCAAGGTAACAAAAAATTTCAATATATTTAAGTAACAAAAAATTTCGATATATATACTTAGGTAACAAAAAATTTTAATATATATATATCAAAAAATAGTAAAAAATAATGAAAAATATATATTTACTAAACTAAGGTAACAAAAACTGTTTTATATAAGAAAAAACATATGGATAATTTGAAATTTTAATCAGTATTTATATTGATTTTGCAGTTACTTTAGCATGTAACTTATTATAATATTGAACCATATAGTATACTTTTATTATATTGAAATAATTAATTAAACAAAAAAATTTATATAAGTAATATATTATACATCAGGAAATTTTTTATATCGGAAGTTATTGTGATAATTTTGTTTTCAAAAGTTATTGAAGGTTATCAGACCAATAACCTTTGCAAATATTACGTTTATTATGATAAAGTGAAGGTTATTGAAAGTTATCGATATCAATAACCTTTGCAGTATTACGTTTTATTAATAAAAATGAAGGTTTTCGGTACCAATAATTTTCGTAAATATTATTTTTATGTTAGAGATATTCGAAGGTTATCAGAGTGAAGAACTTTGAAGGTTTATGTTTAAAAAAATTTACTAATGTAATTTTAACTATATATTATATACAAAATGATTTTATATTATAATCGATATGATAACTAATGGTCTGAAGGAATAAAATATCAAGTTCTTGAAAAACATCTTGCTCAAAAATTTTCATGTCAACCTAAAGTTATAACTCCGTTACTTCTTCTTATTCATCAACCTAATCCCTTATCTGAAACTATACCAATTTTATCTTTAACCAGTAAACAACTTTCAATCAATGAACTAGCAAACTGGTTCATCAGGAATTATATAAAGGCGTTCTAGTATGCAATAAGTACAAAAAGTATTTATTGCATTTAATATATGCTATTTTATTACATATTATGAACGTTACGTTTTAAAACGATCTGTTTTACAACATTTTACAAATGATATTAATACGATTTACAAACTATCAGTATTAATAATATTCTAGAACGATCTGTTTTAAAATATATTACGAACGATATACAGTTGAACCTGTATATAAGCATAGTGTCAGGCTGGCAAAATCCTATGCAGCCGTTTTTAGTTTATATAAACTAAAAACAGCTTAAATTAGACTACTATAGTCTCAGGTGTGCGGCCTAAAAAACAAAATGCACTTCATTCGAGTGCGACCTAAAAAACAAAATGCACCTCATTCGAGTGTGGCCTAAAAAACAAAATGCACCGCACATCTGAGACTATAGTAGTCTACGTATCGGGTGCTATATAGGTTACATTTGTATCGTCGCTTGAGAGCTGTTGAGACATGCGCCTGTGCGACGTGCATTTTGCTTTTTAGGCCGCACTCAAACTGAAATATATCGGGTTGGCAGTGAGCATGTGGTCTGATAACAAAAGTTGGCCACCGTCGTCAGGTCACATGGGTAAAAAATATATCCGACGATGCATTCAGTCGCGTGTCGTCATTTGTGGACCCGATGTGAGGACTAATTTTTTCAAATAATATAAGTAAAATGCATACTCTATAGTATTATTTATATCTAAAGAAATTGATTCTTCATCACTTTGAAGAAATTTTATAAGCTTTGCTTTTACGTCATTTTCAATTTTCTGCCAATTTTGATTAATATCGTCTTGAGAACTCATTTTGTATACCGCATAGAATACTTAATAGAAAAAATAATATTATCGGGTACATGTTGTCAAGTATATCGTGAAAATACTATCAGGTTGCTATCAAGGAATACTATCGACTATGCTATATACACATTATCAGGTATATAACTCCCATTTTTCTTATAATATATTACTGAACTTATATACCCCGAAAACATACCACGGGAATGGGTAGGCTTCTTCATTTTTTCTTATAATATATTACTGAAGTTATCTACCCCAGAAACATGTCATCAAATGGATAGCCTTCTTCATCTTTTCTTATATAATATTACTGAAGTTAGCTACCCTGAACACGTACCCAAAATTATATCACTAAAATGGGTAGCCATCTGTTATTTTTCTTATAATATATTACTGCAGTTAGCTACCCCGAGATATACTCAAAAACGTATCCAAAAACATATCGTTAAATAGGTAACCATCTCCTACAATCATTATAATATATTACTGAAGTTAGCTACCCCGAAAACGTACACGAAAATGGGTAGCCATCTGCTATTTTTCTTATAATATATTACCGCACTTGGATACCCGATCACATACCACAAAACATATTATCAAAAACATACACCCAACCACCACCTCGATCATGTACCATAAAATGGGTATTCTTCTGCCATTTTTCTTATAATATATTACGCACTTGAATACCTACCGATCACATACCTCGAACACATATCATGAAAAGGGTATTCTTCTGCCATTTTTCTTATAATATATTACGCACTTGAATACCCGAGTACAAGACTTACCGAAATCGTTCTTCTCCCACCCATCTCACTAAAACTTGATACAATTTTTTTGATGGCACTATGTACCGACCGAAAAAAATAATTTAAACTTTTCCAAACTATATTGCAATGATATAATCTCACAAAGATTGATACACCAATAAAAAAAATGAAAACACACAGCGCACAAGTGATCCGGTACGGGGATGGCGACAGCAATGACTATTCAAGCGACTCAGACACTTATAGCGACAACATATCTGAATATGAATCGGAGAATTGCAGTGACTATGGTTCCGATTATGAGTTAGATACCGAGATCAGTACTATTAAGTCTCCACCATCCCAACCCCTAAAGTAGAAGAACAAATGTCTAATTCGACAAATTCCACAGATCAAGTCGACCCCACATATTCTAAAAGGCGAGAAAAGTTCGATGATAAATTCACACAGAAAGACTTATTAAATAGAATCCGCGAAATTGCTTCCTCACCTGCCAGAGATATGTCGAATAATAAAGGCTCATTGGAGGATATACATTTATGGGATTACCTCTTGCCTAATGATGGAGCAAAAGAAGGAATTAGTCTGCTCGATGCATATACACGAGAGGAGTTAGCAGATAAATTAGTTATACAGGTCGGACAGGGTGAATACAAAAAATTCTCAATTGTAGATAATATCTCAGAAGTGTATGGAATTTCTGGAATTCACGAATGTATTAATGGACAACGGCCTTTAAGAGCTGTGATCGATATAGATGCATCTAAAGAGAGAATGGAAGCCGAAAATGTCAATGCTAGAGATGTATTTATCCGCATTTGTTGCTCATTTATAAGAACATTATACCGAGTTCTTGATTGTAATTGGGAGGATATTTTTGAGGGATTAGTAATTATGACATCATCTGACTCTAGTAAATGCAGTTACCATCTTTTATATGCTCCAGCTCTTCTTACCGATTATCTGGAACTTAAAGAATTCACAGAGCTGGTATACAAATTGGCAGGAGAAAAATATGGTAAGTTTATTGATAGGGGGTTGCCTGGTCGAAATTTTAACTTTCGTCTCATAGGTTTTGCAAAAAAAGACCGCGTAAAACGCATACTTCAATTCCCACTAGATAATGGATGGAATGAACTCGACCACACAAGAGTACAACCACCATCTAATACAGAATTCGAAATAAGGCCCCGTATACTTAGTGTAAAAATAAATAATCAGAAAAAAATAGTCGTGGGTCAAGATGTACTAAAAAAATATGCTAATCTAGTTTTGCAAAAGTATCCTGATTATCTTGGTGGTTGGGATATCGAAGAAAAAGGTTCTCAATGGTATGTATATTTTTATCGAGAATCAAACTTAGAATGTCCTCTCTGTAAACGTACCCATGCCAAGGACCAGAAATGGTATGGATATATATATAAGAGTGGCTCGTTTATTGTGAAATGTTTCCAGCAAAATAGAGATGAACGAGGAGAAATTTTCAACGACCCATCTATTGCGGAAAAAATCCAACAAAAAAATAAAAATAACGTATCCACTCCCAGTCCTCCCAAAATAAAGGGTCCAAAATTCCCATGGCCATTTTTAGAGATGCCAGCTTGGGCTAAATGTGATTCTCCTCTTACCGCAACAGAGGTATATGAGGAGCAGTATGTAAAACCTTTACCCGAGAAAGGCGATATATATGTAGGCTCACCTTGGGAGACGGGAAAAACGTATACTTTAGAGCACCTTACTATTCCTGAAACTATAAATTTGTTCGCTCTATCTACAAGGCATACCTATTCTAGCGCAGTTACAGTAAGACTTAATCTCAAATTCTACTATGATATTGAAACCAAAGATATTAATCTTCCAGACCATCAAAGAGTAGTGTGTCAAATAGAGAGCTTACATCGCATTATTAATAAATGTAAATGCGAGAAGAAATGTAAATGTCCTCCAATACCATATGACTTATGGCTTGATGAGGTAGTATCCGTGAATAGTCAAGCCCACACTCTATACATGTCGTTAAAACTATTGAATTGAGTCAGACGCAATTAAAATTAAGAAAAATTGGAGTTGAATCAAGACAAATTTTGATTTTTATTAGTAATTGACGTAATTAGTTGAGTCAGACGCAATTAAAAATTGAAATTTTAAGAGTTGAGTCAAGGTCAAATTAGTTTTGACGACATGTATACCACACTCGCTTAGCAGGTCGATTAAAGGAACATTTATATAAGTTAATTCAAGAAGCCCGATGCATTATTGTTATGGATAATGATCTTACTGATCTCAATATAGGATGGATCAAATCACTTCGAAGGGGTAAGCAATTTTCAGTTATCCATAACACTAGTAGGGCAATTTTGGGAGTTCTGGCACAGCACTAGTCAACTTGTTATATTTCACACCTCAAAAACATCATCAAGCATATCATTTTTTGTATATCAATTCAATGTTCTGTCGTCACCCGAACACAATTCCTTATACCATACAATTTATGATATACAGCTTGCCATTAAAAAAGTCCAAGAGAAGCAGTGAAGGATATGAATTTAATGAATATCCTGATCCATTCTCGGACGTGAATCAAGCCTAAATTACATACTAATATTAATTGATATAGCAGAATTCAATCTAAAGATGATTTTTCACTATTTTTCTGGCACAAAAATTTACACCCCGGTGTAAATTTTTTGATATCACACTTCTTTGGTGTAAATTTTTCTATACCTTAATCACAACTGGTATAAATTTTTTGATATCGTATTTTTTTTGGTGTAATTTTTTTTGATATCACATTTTTTTGGTGTAAATTTTTCATTACTCTGTCCATATAAGCATTTCATAACATAATACCCTTTAACATGAGCTCTACATAATCCAGGTTCAGAACTAGTAGGCTTACCACAAACTTTGCAAGGGAAACATTTTTTAGACTTCCAATNCACTAGTCAACTTGTTATATTTCACACCTCAAAAACATCATCAAGCATATCATTTTTTGTATATCAATTCAATGTTCTGTCGTCACCCGAACACAATTCCTTATACCATACAATTTATGATATACAGCTTGCCATTAAAAAAGTCCAAGAGAAGCAGTGAAGGATATGAATTTAATGAATATCCTGATCCATTCTCGGACGTGAATCAAGCCTAAATTACATACTAATATTAATTGATATAGCAGAATTCAATCTAAAGATGATTTTTCACTATTTTTCTGGCACAAAAATTTACACCCCGGTGTAAATTTTTTGATATCACACTTCTTTGGTGTAAATTTTTCTATACCTTAATCACAACTGGTATAAATTTTTTGATATCGTATTTTTTTTGGTGTAATTTTTTTTGATATCACATTTTTTTGGTGTAAATTTTTCATTACTCTGTCCATATAAGCATTTCATAACATAATACCCTTTAACATGAGCTCTACATAATCCAGGTTCAGAACTAGTAGGCTTACCACAAACTTTGCAAGGGAAACATTTTTTAGACTTCCAATAATCAAAACAACCTTCAGGACGACGACAACCACGTCCACAAACTTCTCCAGAATTGTGTATATAATAACAGGTATAATCTCCTAGCTATACATGTTCCCAAAATTGATTTTGGATTTTTGAAGTATTTCGACTTTTTGAGATTTATACAGAATCTATTCTATATATGGAAGTAAAAAAAGTACCCAGTTGTGTGTATCTTTAATCAAAGAATAAATTTGGGTGGTCAAAAAATTTCAGGTTTTAAGTAAAATAATTTCGTCTTCTATAAAAAACTATTTCGACTTTTTTCCCCAAAATACCAATTTCGGGGCCCCAAAATGATTTTGCGTACAAGTATACTCCTAGCATGGTATATAAAATATGTTTCAAAGAAACTAGTTCCGCTATAAATATGAATAATTTCAATTTAAACAAAAGATCTGGTATATTAATACAAACAACAGATTACCAACACCTATATCCAAAATGATACCCCCATGTTCCAGGTGTGGAAAAAATGATTTCAAAAAGACTCGAGATCGTGATATACACTTAAATAGGAAACACAAATGTCCTATTTTATTACCTGTTCCAGCTACTTTTAGAACACATGCTCCCAAAGTAGTTCGATCTCCCAAGATACCAGAACCAATTCCACAAATCGATCCAAAACATGTCTCATCTTCTTTGCCAATCCTAACACCATGTGCCAACAAACAGAAAATGGATAATACTTCACAACGTACCAGATTATCAATCAACAAACGTCCAGATGAAAGTGTTAAGGAATGGGCAATTCGTCTTGTAGATAGACTAGATAAAGTTACTCATACAAAGCAAAATCGAAATTGGTTACGTAGAAGAGGAGAAAATCTCAAAAGTTGTATAGAAAATTCATTCCAATCCATTTTACAATCTGATCCAAAAGTGTGGCAAGAAAGAGAACGAATTGGAGGTTATACTATAGAAAGCAAAGATGAAAATGGAGGTATAGTTACATATATTTGTCCAAATTTAGATGAGTTAAATGAAGCTAAGAATAACATCAGAAAAATAACACCCCATTTATTAACAAAACCTCCATTACCACCTCTCAACCAAATCTCACAGATCGACCCAGAAACCGGTCCAGGCCCTTCATCACAAGCTCATAGAGAAGGTAAGTTAATACCACAAATTTCACAGACCGATCCAGAAGCTAATACAAATCCAGATCCATCTCTTTTCACCCCTACACAAGAAGAAATTAATTATCTTATTGCATTGAGTTTAATAGAAAAACCAGAAATCTGGCCTGAATTGGGAGGTACTCTCTTAGCAGATAAAGCAAAAAGCAAAAATTTTATATCGTGTTATAGAGATTCAGGGTTTGCAAGTATTACTGTTAAACCACCATCAGGGGATATTATCTTTGAAGAGGCTGAAGTTGGAGATTCAGATAGACCACACCCAAGTCTATCTTCATTATCCAAATGGCAAGCTATCGTTCCATCATATGAAAATCTGGCATACTCTTTTAATGCACCTATAAATGATCCCAAAAAATATGCCGAAGCTCCATACATGCCCCATCTTATGACCTCAGCTCGAGAACAAATTACAAATGTACTTAAATCAGAACTCCGAAGAAAAGACCAGGTAAAATCATCATTAGTGGTATATTGTAATTATATGAAAATGGAAAAGAAAGAAGAGGGTAAACCATTACTCCCATTTTACAATCAAAAATATCATTCTGGAAAGATGCAAGCTATTCTTTCAGAAAATAATATAGATGAGCATATTACACTTTCAGCTGGGGAAATAGATGCAAAAATCGAAAAGTTTTTAAGCAATGGGTCAGGATGGGTATTAATTCGAATAGAAATGATATATATTAATGTTTATGCATATAGAAGAGCTGTTGGAGAATCTTACAAACCAATACCCAAAAGACTTGCCAATACTAAATGTACAATTAACCCGGATAACTCTAAATTAGGGGATGACAAGTGTTTACAATATGCTTTAGGTGCATACTTTGCAAGCAATGGAGGTGTAACTACAAATTTACAACGCCTTTTTGTTCTCTTACCATATCTGAATATAGTTAATTTGGATAGTATTTCAATGCCAACACCCATTGACAATCGAACCTTCCAAAAGATCGAAGCCCAAAATCCAGATATCACAATTAATGTATGGGAATGGAAAGAGAAAACCGCTACTCCAAAAGCTGTAATTGTTAGTAAAAATTTCTTTATACCTAACTCATGCCAAGTTGCAGGATGTAGCCATCTAAGACCGAATGAGTGCATGACAAAAAGACCACATATCATTCATCTTATGGCTCTTACTGATATTAATAAATCTGAAGATACCGGTAAATATAGTCAAAGGAATCATTTTCTATGGATCAAAAATTCAGATGGTTTAATATTCAAAGATACAGAACATCATGGTAAAAAATATCTCTGCAATCGATGCTTTCAAAGTTTTAGATCGGAAAAAAGTCGAGATTATCATCAAGATCATTGTTATGGATTGGGAGAAGCTCCACAAAAAGTAGACATGCCCACTAAAGATAAAAATGATGTCGAGAAATTCAAGCACTATATAAAGATGATGTATGCTCCTTGTATAATATATGCAAATTTTGAGTCGAAAAATAAAAAATGTGATGAGTCATATGGTGGAAGCATGTGTAAACTTGGGGAACAGGTACCTAGTAGTTTTTGTTATTCAGTTCATTGGATTGATATTGGAGAGGTTTGGGGTCCATTTACATATCGAGGACCAAATGCCACACAAGAATTTGTTCAAAGAATGGATAAAGAATTAGTTCGAATTAATGAAGTCTTAGCAATCAATAATGATATTAGAGATGATATAATCTTTGAAGTTGATGATAAAACTAATACAGATTATTTAATAGCAAAGCAAAAGTTTGACGAATCAACAGAATGCTGGATTTGCAAGAAACCATTAGATGGAGATAAGGTATGGGATCACAATCATATCATAGGTAAGTATAGAGGTTCAGCACATAATGATTGTAATCTTCATCTTCGAATTCAACCATGGAAGACACCAATTCCAATAGTGTTCCATAATTTCAGAGGCTATGACTCTCATCTAGTCTGTGAATCGGTCGGTCGATCTGTCAACGCACACCAGATTACAGTTATTGCAGAAACTTTTGAATGATATAAAATGATGAAAGTAGGACAAATGAAATATATTGATAGTATGCAATTTATGAATTCTAGTATGAGAAAACTTGCGGATAATTTGGGTGCTGACAAATGCAAAAATATAGATTGTAAGCACTATCATCGAATAGATAACGATCGATGTATTGGAACTTTAGCAAATCATAAAATCACAAAACAATATTATGAAAAATTGGGATATTCACCCGAACAAATAGCATTGGTATGTAGTAAAGGAGAACTCCCATATGAGTATATCGATTCTGATGACAGGTTCAATGAAACTGAACTTCCTCCAATTGAGGCATTCGGTAGAAAACTTAATGGAAAAATTACGCAAAAGGATTATGAACATGCTCAAAAGGTATGGAAAGAATTTGGATGTAGGAATTTAGGTGAGTACTATGACTTATACCTCAAAACTGATGTACTTCTTCTTACCGATATCTTTACAAAATTTCGAGAAACATCTATGAAACATTATGGCCTTGATCCTGCTCATTATGTATCTGCACCTTTATTATCTTGGGATGCAATGCTTAAAATGACTGGAGTGGAAATCGAACTTTTCACAGAGATATCTATGCATGACTTTGTTGAAAAAGCTAAAAGAGGTGGTATTGCAATGGCAGTACATCGTTACTTTAAAGCTAATAACCCAAGAATGGGAGCTGAATATGATCCGTCTCAACCTACAATGTGGATCTCATATGTTGATGCAAATAATCTTTACGGATGGGCTATAAGTCAATTTCTACCAATCGGAAAGTATAAATGGCTTGCAACTAGAGCAGTATTAAACAATAGACAGGACTTGCAAAAGAGATATCTTAATATGATTCTCAATACTAAATCAGACGCTCAAAGAGGATATTTCTTAAACATCAAGGCACACTTTTTTAGCAAGTTACATGACTATCTTAATGACTTACCTCCAGCAGTTGAGAATGTTGCAATAAAAAAGAATCAGCTTAGTCCATGTAATAATAAGTTAGTAGAAGATTTGGATGGAGGTCGATTCTCAGAAATAAAGAAACTAGTTCCACATCTTGGCCCTAGAAACAATCCAATAAATGGTTATGTAATCCATTATCAAGAACTTCAATATTACGTAAAATTAGGAATGGTTGTGGATGAAGTGACCGAAATACTTTCATTCGATCAAACTAACTGGCTTGCTCCATATATTGATTTCAATACTAAGTTACGACAAAAAGCTGAGAATGATTTTGAAAAGGACTTCTTTAAGCTTATGAATAATTCAGTATATGGCAAGACCATGGAAAATGTTCGTAAGTATCAAGATGTTAAAATTATGGCTATGAATAATGATAATGATGAGAAGAAGTTCCGAAAAAAGGTAGGCAAACCTTCATTCAAATATGCCAGACAATTATCCAATACTCTCATCGGTGCTCATATGGGTCAGGCATCTGTAGTTCTTAATAAACCAATTATTGTCGGTGCGTCAGTCTTGGGACTTAGTAAGTTATTAATGTATCGATTCTGGTATGGATATGTAAAAGAAAAATATGGTGATAAAGCTAAGTTCAGATATATAGATACCGATTCATTTATATTTCAAACTGAGACTGAAGATATCTATAAAGATATGGCAGAAAGACCTGATATTTTTGATCTTGATGATTCCAAGACTATTGGCCTATTCAAGGATGAATGTCCAGGTAAAATAATAACTGAATCAATCCATATCCGAGCCAAAACATATCATTATGTTATATCAGATGGAAGNATGAATAATGATAATGATGAGAAGAAGTTCCGAAAAAAGGTATCTAAACCCTCATTCAAATATGCCAGACAATTATCCAATACTCTCATCGGTGCTCATATGGGTCAGGCATCTGTAGTTCTTAATAAACCAATTATTGTCGGTGCGTCAGTCTTGGGACTTAGTAAGTTATTAATGTATCGATTCTGGTATGGATATGTAAAAGAAAAATATGGTGATAAAGCTAAGTTCAGATATATAGATACCGATTCATTTATATTTCAAACTGAGACTGAAGATATCTATAAAGATATGGCAGAAAGACCTGATATTTTTGATCTTGATGATTCCAAGACTATTGGCCTATTCAAGGATGAATGTCCAGGTAAAATAATAACTGAATCAATCCATATCCGAGCCAAAACATATCATTATGTTATATCAGATGGAAGTACTAGATCGAAACATAAAGGGGTTAGTAAAGGAGGTATGGAAATAATGGCCAAAAATACATATCCTGATAATACTTCTCCTATGACCAAAGTATATCGAGATTGCCTCTTTGAAAATAAAGTATTTCATGCAAAGAATATAGGATTTCGATCTAAGAACCATGTATTATCATTGGTCGAATCCGAGAAAAAGGCTCTCTGCCCTCTTAATTCAAAGAATTGGGTACTTTCAGATAAAATTACGCCTTGGGCATATAATCATTGGAGAACTGATGCATATAAAAGTATGATTAAAGCAGGTATGCCTCCAGAGTTGGCCGAAAAAAGAGCAATAGTAGCTCAGCATCATCCGACATTAGAAAACAAGTATATGGTAAATCCAAAATTACTTATTTAGAATGTAACCAGAATCATCAAATCCGACTCATGCCAGTGAGTTAGATTTACTAATGATAATAATATCTACCGAATATAAAGATTTTTTTTCATAATATAATAAATATTCAATACTAATCACCAATCAGAATTGTATTATCGAAATCCACACGTTTGATATATACAATAAACGATGTGCTAATTCTATTATTTTTATTCCGAGATTTTTTATTTATCAAATGTAGGGAAAGCAAGTCGACCTACCCATCTGCCATATATATTTTTTCGGTTAGCTCCGGAGACAAAGGTAATAATTACATAAATCGTGATAAAAAATATTTCTAGTATAATATCCAAAATGATAGAAAATTTTAATGATCATGCAGAACGAAAAGTTTAAATATCTCAAAGCTTGTATTATAGATCTGGAATACGGAATGCGTATGTTCCATAAAAAGCTAGAGAATATTGTTGATCAATGTAATTATATGTATTCAGATAATTATGATTATAGTAGTGATACATCAAATTCTGAAACTGAATTATCTGATGATATGAAAACGCATAGTTATATTTTACCCAATGTTGTTTCAGTAAAAAAGATACATGAGTCTAAAGACCTCGGCTCTATCCGGTCTAAACCAAAAAAGAAGCAAAATAAGAACAAGGTATATAATTGTACAAAAGTACGTAAAGAATTTTTATAACTTTGACACATAAATTAATCGTATAATAAACCGTGATCACGATATTCTGATTTTTATTACATGTGTTTGGTCGTACTTTACAGGTTAGATCCACATGTTTTTTGTACGACCCAATTTCTCACATATACCCTCATTCATCGTTTTTTTATTAATTTTAATGTTTTTCGCCGATCATGAAACTCGACTTTCCCTTTTTGATTCTGCTATAATAAAAACCATACCTCTCACTTGCGATATTTCGGATGTAATACCATTTCGAGTTGGGTCAATAGTTTCGAGCGACCTATGAGTGGGTATATAGGATGATATGGGTGAGAGATCTTTTAACGTATGGCAACTGAAAAAGCACCTGAAACTTCTTCCAAGAACGATGCTGAAGTCTTCCAACTTGAGGCACTTTCCTTAAATTACCTACGAAGCCAAAATATTTCAGCAATTCCGGACGAAGACCATATTCCAAAACTTCGCTCGTGCATTCTCTGCAATAAAGCCATACTTAATTTCCGATTCGAAGCTTTCACGGTATTGTGTTGTGAGCACCTACTCCATCGAATCTGTCTTGAATCTTATATTATGCGAGGAGAAGCACGAAGTCCTTCATGTCCAATCTGTAATTGGGATATTGAAATTAATAGAGAGGAACTTGGGCTTGCTTCTGGTGAATATGCAGTGCTACCCGCTGTAAGTACTAGAAGCCAGATATTAGATAGGTTATCTTTTTTGGCGTTAGCCTATCTTCGATTGAAACTCAATGTATAGCTAACTACATAACTTTTTCCAAACTTGAAAGGGGAAGGCATCCCAGCAATCTAACGTAACCATCGACGATGATGATGGTGGGGATTTGGAGGAAATGATAAAACTAAGATTGATTGTAGACAAATCTTCCGAGCAAGATACAAGCCTTATTGACAACGAAAAAGGTAGGAGTAACGTGGTGCAGGTCAATTCAACCGATCAAGATAATATAAACAAGACCACCGATACTCAAGAGCGAGGCTCCAGTCCCATTGTAGTCGATGATGATGAACAAGATCTCTCAAAAGACACCGACGAACGAGATATTGTACAAAGTTTGTTGGGAGAGTTGTCCACACCTATTAAGAGTGAAACCGTCGAAGCTATGATTGATGAAGATGAAAATAACAAGAATTCAGCGCCAAAAAATCTAAGCATTTTATACTAAAAAGCATGTCGTGCCGAAATGCGTGTGATGAAAGCAAAGCAGGAAGAAATTACATGTTGGTATTATTATGGGAAAGGGTTTGAGGAAAAAGTTGAAGCTATATTAAACAACGAGAGAGGTGTTAGAGATCAATCCGCGCGAAATCGGGTTTATAACGAAATCGTGCAACATATCCCGGGATATTTGAAAGATAATTTGCGCAAAAAAACTCAAAGGGCTGTTAAGATATACAAGTTATTTCGCAATATCGGGGTAAATAAAATTAAACGAATTCTCTCATATGGTGCCAACACAATTTCGAAGCTTACAATAACTCAAATCCAATTAATAGAACAGCATTTTTGCAAAGCTGAAAACGAGGAATCTGGTCACGTGTAGGACCGCTGGTCTCACATGTGATCATCACATGATTACTGCGGCATATATGACGATCAACTCATATAATATTATAGCCACTGTGTGTCTTGCCTTCGGCAATTTTATATACCGATCATGTAATACTAAATTTATATACCGATCTACAATAAATAAAGTATTAATTATTTTTACAAATGATATACTAACTATTTCATAGATAATGATTTGCGATATAAACACCCATCTAAGTCTAGCATAGTTTTTTCAATCCTTTCGCGCGTCTTAACCTCCTGTAAAGATTCAGCTTTAAGCTTAGCATTCTCCCCCATAGCCCGTCTTAACTCTATCTTAACCTTGGCATTTTCGGCTGAGAGGTTAACGTTATCGGCTTTGCGTTTAGCATTTTCTTTTATAATCTGTTTTAGCTTTGCATTCTCGGCCTCAAGATCAATGACTCGTTGTTTCAATAAATCAAACTCAGATTGCATTTTAGTAACTTTTTATATAAAGCAGTACCCCGATGCAATGTATGTGATACCAGCAAGTAAAAATAAACACATGATTTGGGTGAACTCTTCATCAAAAAAAGTTCGCTGAAATTTTGCAAAAAAAATAGCTTGACTAGTCAAGTTTCGGAGAAATATATACATTACACAAAAATAACACATGATACTTTGTACGTTCCTCTAATCGAAGATCTTTATTAATAGCGGAACTAGTGTCAAAGACACATAAATAATACAGGATAAAAATACAGATAAAAAGTTAGATAAATTACTTGATATATAATGTTAAAAATACATGATAAAATCTATCTAATTAGGAATTAGGAGGAGGGGATGTTACTGTCGAACTATCTAAATTTCTATTTGATCTGCGATCATGTGCACAGCGTAACAGAGACATATTAACTATTAATGTATTGCGGAATAATAATAAAGTATATATAAAATCAGCTAAAATGGAAGGATCGTTAGAATATCAAATAGGGATTTTTGTTTCATGTAATTTGTAATATCGGTGAACTTCAAGCTCGTCTCTAATAAGGACATTCAAACTCAATCTACATCCAGCTACTTGGATCCCAATTATATCAAATTGTTCTTTTTTCAACCTACGACTTTTTTGCGCCCAGTATAATCCATCGTTGCATTCACGCCATAATTTTATATCGTCATCTTCTTTTTTTTGTTTCGTATAGATAATCCTGGAACATTCTGCATACATTAATTCATAATATTTATCGTCTTCTTTACTTATAAACATGATATCAGGTCGTCTTCCTACTCTTCCATCTCCTCTTCTATCAGCACTTGCTATACTCTACCGTTCAAACCTAAAAATATGTGTCAAAGACACTAACTTCGTTATAAATTAACAATATGGTTTTCTGGAAGATGATATATTATTCTTACTATAACTTACGTAATAATAAATGCTGACTCTCCAAAATGATTATTAGATAAGTAGTAGGGTATTTTTGGGTGTTCTGGCACAACACTAGTCAACTTGCTATATTTCACGCCTCAAAATCATCATCAAACATATCATTTTTTGTACATCAATTCAATGTTCTGTCGTCACCCGAACACATTTCCTTATACCTTACAATTTATGTTATACAGCTTGCCATTAAAAAAGTCTAAGAGAAGCGGTGAAGGATATGAATTTAATGAATATCCTGATCCCTTCTCAGACGTGAATCAAGCCTAAATTGCATACCAATATTAATTGATATAGCAGAATTCAATCTAAAGACGATTCTTCACTATTTTTCTGACACAAAAATTTACACCCGGGTGTAAATTTTTTGATATCGCACTTCTTTGGTGTAAATTTTTCTATACCTTAATCACAACTGGTGTAAATTTTTTGATATCGCACTTCTTTGGTGTAAATTTTTCTATACCTTAATCACAACTGGTGTAAATTTTTTGATATCGTATTTTTTTGGTGTAATTTTTTTTGATATCGCATTTTTTTTTTGGTATAAATTTTTCATTACTCTGTCCATATAAGCATTTCATAACATAATACCCTTTAACATAAGTTCTACATAATCCAGGTTCAGAACTAGTAGGCTTACCACAAACTTTGCAAGGGAAACGTTTTTTAGACTTCCAATGATCAAAACAACCTTTAGGACGACGACAACCACGTCCACAAACTTCTCCAGAATTGTGTATATAATAACAGGTATAATCCCCTAGCATGGTATATAAAATATGTTTCAAAGAAACTAGCTCCGCTATAAATATGAATAATTTCAATTTAAACAAAAGATCTGGTATATTAATACAAACAACGGTTTACCAACACTTATATCCAAAATGATACCCCCATGTCCCAGGTGCGGAAAAAATGATTTCAAAAAGACTCGAGATCGTGATATACACTTAAATAGGAAACACAAATGTCCTATTTTATTACCCGTTCCAGCTACTTTTAGAACACATGCTCCCAAAGTAGTTCGATCTCCCAAGATATCAGAACCAATTCCACAAATCGACCCAAAACCCGTCCCATCTTCTTTACCAATCTTATCACCTCGTGCCAACAAACAGAAAGTGGATAATACTCCACAACGTACCAGGTTATCAATCAACAAACGTCCAGATGAAAGTGTTAAGGAATGGGCTACTCGCCTTGCAAATCGATCAGATAAAGTTAACGGTACAAAACAGGATCGAAAATGGTTACGTAGAAGAGGAGAAAATCTTAAAAGTTGTATAGAAAATACATTCTTATCCCTTTTACGAAATGATCCAGAAGTATGGCAAGAAAGAGAACGAATCGAAGGATATACTATAGAGAGAAGAGATGAAAATGATGGTATAGTTACATATATTAGTCCAGATTTGGATGAGTTAAATGAAGTTAAAGATAACATCAGAAAAATAATACCCCATTTATTAACAAACTCTCCCGATGAAATTTCACAGATTGATTCAGAAGCTGGCCCAGGTCCCGCAACCCAAGCACATAGAGAAGGCAAGTTATCAAATTCTAATACCACTCAGGAGGAAATTAATTATCTTATTGCATTGGATTTAATAGAACCAGAAATCGAAGAAATCTGGCTTGAATTGGAAGGTACTCTCTTAGCAGATAAAGCAAAAAGCAAAAAATTTATATCACGTTATAGAAATTCAGGGTTTGCAAGTATTACTGTTAAACCACCATCAGGGGATATTATCTTTGAAGAGGCTGAAGTTGGAGATCCAGATAGACCGCACTCAAGTCTATCTTCATTATCCAAATGGCAAGCTATCATTCCATCATATGAAAATCCGGCATACTCTTTTAATGCACCTATAAATGATCCCAAAAAATATGCCGAAGCTCCATACATGCCCCATCTTATGACCTCAGCTCGAGAACAAATTACAAATGTACTTAAATCAGAACTCCGAAGAAAAGACCAGGTAAAATCATCATTAGTGGTATATTGTAATTATATGAAAATGGAAAAGAAAGAAGAAGGTAAACCATTACTCCCATTTTACGATCAAAAATATCATTCTGGAAAGATGCGAGCTATTCTTTCAGAAAATGATATAGATGAGCATATTACACTTTCAGCTGGGGAAATAGATGCAAAAATCGAAAAGTTTTTAAGCAATGGGTCAGGATGGGTATTAATTCGAATAGAAATGATATATATTAATGTTTATGCATATAAAAGAGCCGTTGGAGGATCTTACAAACCAACACCCAAAAGACTTGCAAATACTAAATGTACAATTAACCCGGATAACTCTAAATTAGGGGATGACAATTGTTTACAATATGCATTCGCTCCATACTTTGCAACTCTTGATGGAGTAACCAAAAATTTGCAACGTCTTTCTGTTCTCTTACCATATCTGAATATAGTTAATTTGGATAGTATTCCAATGCCAACACCCATTGACAATCGAACCTTCCAAAAGATCGAAGCCCAAAATCCAGATATCTCAATTAATGTATGGGAATGGAAAGAGGAAACCGCTACTCCAAAAGCTGTAATTGCTAGTAAAAATTTCTTTATACCTAACTCATGCCAAGTTGCAGGATGTAGCCATCCAAGACCGAATGAGTGCATGACAAAAAGACCACATATCATTTATCTTATGGCTCTTACTGATATTAATAAATCTGAAGATACCGGTAAATATGGTCAAAGGAATCATTTTCTATGGATCAAAAATTCGAATGGGTTAGTACGCAAAGATTCTAAGCATAATGATAAAAAATATCTTTGCAACCGATGCTTTCAAAGTTTTACATCAGAAAAGACATTATCATATCATCAAGATCATTGCTATGGATTGGGAGAAGCTCCACAAAAAGTAGACATGCCTACTAAGGATATAAATGATATCGAAAAATTCAAACACTATGCAAGGATGATGTTTGCACCATGTGTAATAAAAGCAGATTTTGAGTCAAAAAATAAAAAATGTGATGAGTCATATGGTGGAAGTATGCGCAAACTTGGAGAACAGATACCAAGCAGTTTTAGTTATACAGTTTATTGGATTGACACTGGTGAAGTATGGGGACCTTTTATATATCGAGGTCCAAATGCCACCCAAGTATTTGTTAAAAGAATGGATAAAGAATTAGTTCGAATCAATGAAGTCTTAGCAATTAATAATGATATTAGAGATAATAAAACTAGTCCAGAGTATTTAATAGCAAAACAAAAATTTGACGAATCTACTGAATGTTGGATTTGTAAGAAATCATTGGATGGAGATAAGGTTTGGGATNCTTTGTGAAAAATCGCTCCCTGTTCCACAAATTGTGAGAGAAGTCTAAAACAGAATTTTATGTGTAAATCTTTAAAAATAAAGTTACACAATCGCTTCACGGTGTAATTAATTTGTTCTTTGATGCATCTTATAACTATAAAACTTGATGCAGCGATTTGATACTATAACTATGAGCCACTGCAAAATATTTATTACTTTAATTATAAGTCATAATTTTATTTGCATATTTTTTACTATATTTTAGATATCTCATAAAAATTTTGCATAGAGTTAATATAAAAAATAGTTGCATATTTTGAACCAAAATCTTGCAGATCTTTTATGACATTTATTATAATATTTCGGGGTCCTAGTGGTATATTGTAATTATATGAAAATGGAAAAGAAAGAAGAAGGTAAACCATTACTCCCATTTTACGATCAAAAATATCATTCTGGAAAGATGCGAGCTATTCTTTCAGAAAATGATATAGATGAGCATATTACACTTTCAGCTGGGGAAATAGATGCAAAAATCGAAAAGTTTTTAAGCAATGGGTCAGGATGGGTATTAATTCGAATAGAAATGATATATATTAATGTTTATGCATATAAAAGAGCCGTTGGAGGATCTTACAAACCAACACCCAAAAGACTTGCAAATACTAAATGTACAATTAACCCGGATAACTCTAAATTAGGGGATGACAATTGTTTACAATATGCATTCGCTCCATACTTTGCAACTCTTGATGGAGTAACTAAAAATTTGCAACGTCTTTCTGTTCTCTTACCATATCTGAATATAGTTAATTTGGATAGTATTCCAATGCCAACACCCATTGACAATCGAACATTCCAAAAGATCGAAGCCCAAAATCCAGATATCTCAATTAATGTATGGGAATGGAAAGAGGAAACTGCTATACCTAAACCTGTAATTGCTAGTAAAAATTTCTATATACCTAATTCGTGTAAAGTTAAGGGTTGTGAACACCCAAGACCAAATGAATGCATGACAAAAAGACCACATGTTATTCACCTTATGGCACTTACCGATGTTAACAAATCCGAAGATACAGGTAAGTATGGACAAAGGAATCATTTTCTATGGATCAAAAATCCAGATGGATTAATACGCAAAGATACTAAGCATAATGATAAAAAATATCTTTGCNGGGATGACAATTGTTTACAATATGCATTCGCTCCATACTTTGCAACTCTTGATGGAGTAACCAAAAATTTGCAACGTCTTTCTGTTCTCTTACCATATCTGAATATAGTTAATTTGGATAGTATTCCAATGCCAACACCCATTGACAATCGAACCTTCCAAAAGATCGAAGCCCAAAATCCAGATATCTCAATTAATGTATGGGAATGGAAAGAGGAAACCGCTACTCCAAAAGCTGTAATTGCTAGTAAAAATTTCTTTATACCTAACTCATGCCAAGTTGCAGGATGTAGCCATCCAAGACCGAATGAGTGCATGACAAAAAGACCACATATCATTTATCTTATGGCTCTTACTGATATTAATAAATCTGAAGATACCGGTAAATATGGTCAAAGGAATCATTTTCTATGGATCAAAAATTCGAATGGGTTAGTACGCAAAGATTCTAAGCATAATGATAAAAAATATCTTTGCAACCGATGCTTTCAAAGTTTTACATCAGAAAAGACATTATCATATCATCAAGATCATTGCTATGGATTGGGAGAAGCTCCACAAAAAGTAGACATGCCTACTAAGGATATAAATGATATCGAAAAATTCAAACACTATGCAAGGATGATGTTTGCACCATGTGTAATAAAAGCAGATTTTGAGTCAAAAAATAAAAAATGTGATGAGTCATATGGTGGAAGTATGCGCAAACTTGGAGAACAGATACCAAGCAGTTTTAGTTATACAGTTTATTGGATTGACACTGGTGAAGTATGGGGACCTTTTATATATCGAGGTCCAAATGCCACCCAAGTATTTGTTAAAAGAATGGATAAAGAATTAGTTCGAATCAATGAAGTCTTAGCAATTAATAATGATATTAGAGATAATAAAACTAGTCCAGAGTATTTAATAGCAAAACAAAAATTTGACGAATCTACTGAATGTTGGATTTGTAAGAAATCATTGGATGGAGATAAGGTTTGGGATTATAATCATATCACAGGTAAGTATAGAGGCTCAGCACATAATGATTGTAATCTTCAACTTCGAATTCAACCATGGAAGACACCAGTTCCAATAGTGTTCCATAATTTCAGAGGCTATGACTCTCATCTAGTCTGTGAATCAGTTGGTCGATCCATCAACGCACACCAGATAACTGTTATCGCAGAAACTTTTGAGAAATATAAATCTATGAAAGTAGGGCAAATGAAATATATTGATAGCATGCAATTTATGAACTCTAGCTTGGCAAAACTTGCAGATAATTTGGGTACTGTCAAATGCAAGGATATAAATTGCAGGCATTACCACCGAATTGATGATGACCGATGTATTGGAACTCTAGCAAATCATAAAATCACTAAACAACATTATGAAAAATTAGGATATACACCAGAACAAATAGCATTAGTATCCGTTAAAGGAGAACTTCCATATGAGTATATTGATTCGGATGATCGATTTAATGAAACAGAGCTCCCCCCAATTGAGGTATTCAGTGGAAAGCTTAATGGAAAAATTACGCAAAAAGCTTATGAACATGCTCAAAAAGTATGGAAAGAATTTGGATGCAGAAATTTAGGTGAGTATCATGACTTATATCTAAAAACTGATGTACTTCTTCTTACAGATATCTTTACAAAGTTCCGAGAAACATCTATGAAACATTATGGCCTTGATCCAGCTCATTATGTATCAGCTCCATCACTGTCTTGGGATGCAATGCTTAAAATGACCGGAGTTGAAATCGAACTTTTCACAGAGATATCTATGCACGATTTTGTTGAAAAAGCCAAAAGAGGTGGTATTGCAATGGCAGTACATC
>PQFF01000028.1:343895-358371 GCA_003547095.1 Diversispora epigaea | reverse complement strand
GAAAAAAGGTAGGCAAACCTTCATTCAAATATGCCAGACAATTATCCAATACTCTTATCGGTGTTTATATGGGTCAGGCATCTGTAGTTCTTAATAAACCAATTATTGTCGGTGCGTCAGTCTTGGGACTTAGTAAGTTATTAATGTATCGATTCTGGTATGGATATGTAAAAGAAAAATATGGTGATAAAGCTAAGCTCGGATATATGGATACAGATTCATTTATATTTCAAACCGAGACTAAAGATATCTATAAGGATATGGCTGAAAGACCTGATATTTTCGATCTCAATGATTCCAAGACTATTGGTTTATTCAAGGATGAGTGCCCAGGTAAAATAATAACTGAATCTTTCCATATTCGAGCCAAAACCTATCATTATGTTATTTCAGACAAATCTACCAAATCAAAACATAAGGGAGTTAGTAAAGGGGGTATGGAAATAATAGCTAAAAATACATATCCAGATAGTGCTTCTCCTATGACCCAAGTATATCGAGATTGCCTCTTTGAAAATAAGGTATTCCATGCAAAGAATATAGGATTTCGATCTAAGAACCATATATTATCATTGGTTGAATCTGAGAAAAAGACTATATGTCTTCTTAACTCAAAAAATTGGGTACTTTCAGATAAAATTACGCCTTGGGCATATAATCATTGGAGAACTGATGCTAATAAAAGTATGATTAAAGCAGGTATGTCTCCAGAGTTGGCCGAAAAAAGAGCAATAGTAGCTCAGCATCATCCAACATTAGAGAACAAGTATATGGTAAATCCAAAGTTACTTATTTAGAATGTAACCAGAATCATCGAATCCGTCTCACTGCCATGAGTTAGATTTACTAATGATAATAATATCTACCGAATATAAAGATTTTTTTTTTTATAATATAATAAATATTCAATACTAATCACCAATCAGAATTGTATTATCGAAATCCACACGTTTGTTATATACAATAAACGATGTGCTAATTCTATTAATTTCATTCCGAGATTTTTTATTTATCAAATGTAGGGAAAGCGAGTCGGCCTACCCATCTACTATATTTAATTTTTTCGACTGGTTTGATTGATTAAACAAAGATAAAGATTTTTTGTCTATATAATACATATTATTCAAAAATGGAAAGTAACAAAAAGCGACTTTACTATTTGGTTTTTTATTCAAAATAAGAAGGTGATTCATATAATATATCATCAATTTTATTTACTAATAGTCTATAATCATTTTTAAGATAATCAATTTTTTTCATTATATCCAAAGGTAATAACGCACTATTTACTAATTCAAGATCATCTATACTATATTCAACATTCGATTGTATTTTTTCAAATTCCTCTTTATAATCTATATAATGTATATTTTCTTCAGGTCCTGGATGGTATATTTTATTATAAACAGGTTTGCTTCTATCACTCTGAAGACAAAATAAATCACTCATTAATAATATATTGAGTATATTATGATTATATCGATAAAACATATTTCTATATAACTTTAGAATTGCTTGAACTCCTTCTATCCACCATGTATAATTAACTCCAAGAAGTTTAACAATATCTTCATAATCTGTAATATAGCTAAAGATATTTTCGAGAATTTCAGGTAAAGCTAAGACGTGTTGTGTACTCATAATTAAGAATAAATTACGTATTTTTTTTGTATATATATATATTAGCAGAGTTATTTCACAATACCGATCAAAATGATAGAAAATTTTAATGATCATGCAAAACGAAAAGTGAAAAATGAGTTTAAATATCTCAAAGATTCTATTATAGATCTGGAATACGGAATGCGTATATTCCATAAAAAGCTAGATAATATTGTCAATCAATGTAATTATATATATTCAGATAATTATGATTATAATAGCGATACATCAGATGAGATGGAATCTCGAAGCTTTGCTTCCTCAAATTGTTCTGATATTTTACCCGATGTTATTGCAGTAAAAAAGATACATGAGTCTAAAGACCTCGGCTCTATCCATTCTAAACCTAAAAAGAAGCGAAATAAGAACAAGGTATATAATTGTACAAAGGTACGTAAAGTAGCCTCGACACATAAATTAATCGTGTAATAAACCGCGATCACGATAATCNTAAATTAGGGGATGACAATTGTTTACAATATGCATTCGCTCCATACTTTGCAACTCTTGATGGAGTAACCAAAAATTTGCAACGTCTTTCTGTTCTCTTACCATATCTGAATATAGTTAATTTGGATAGTATTCCAATGCCAACACCCATTGACAATCGAACCTTCCAAAAGATCGAAGCCCAAAATCCAGATATCTCAATTAATGTATGGGAATGGAAAGAGGAAACCGCTACTCCAAAAGCTGTAATTGCTAGTAAAAATTTCTTTATACCTAACTCATGCCAAGTTGCAGGATGTAGCCATCCAAGACCGAATGAGTGCATGACAAAAAGACCACATATCATTTATCTTATGGCTCTTACTGATATTAATAAATCTGAAGATACCGGTAAATATGGTCAAAGGAATCATTTTCTATGGATCAAAAATTCGAATGGGTTAGTACGCAAAGATTCTAAGCATAATGATAAAAAATATCTTTGCAACCGATGCTTTCAAAGTTTTACATCAGAAAAGACATTATCATATCATCAAGATCATTGCTATGGATTGGGAGAAGCTCCACAAAAAGTAGACATGCCTACTAAGGATATAAATGATATCGAAAAATTCAAACACTATGCAAGGATGATGTTTGCACCATGTGTAATAAAAGCAGATTTTGAGTCAAAAAATAAAAAATGTGATGAGTCATATGGTGGAAGTATGCGCAAACTTGGAGAACAGATACCAAGCAGTTTTAGTTATACAGTTTATTGGATTGACACTGGTGAAGTATGGGGACCTTTTATATATCGAGGTCCAAATGCCACCCAAGTATTTGTTAAAAGAATGGATAAAGAATTAGTTCGAATCAATGAAGTCTTAGCAATTAATAATGATATTAGAGATAATAAAACTAGTCCAGAGTATTTAATAGCAAAACAAAAATTTGACGAATCTACTGAATGTTGGATTTGTAAGAAATCATTGGATGGAGATAAGGTTTGGGATTATAATCATATCACAGGTAAGTATAGAGGCTCAGCACATAATGATTGTAATCTTCAACTTCGAATTCAACCATGGAAGACACCAGTTCCAATAGTGTTCCATAATTTCAGAGGCTATGACTCTCATCTAGTCTGTGAATCAGTTGGTCGATCCATCAACGCACACCAGATAACTGTTATCGCAGAAACTTTTGAGAAATATAAATCTATGAAAGTAGGGCAAATGAAATATATTGATAGCATGCAATTTATGAACTCTAGCTTGGCAAAACTTGCAGATAATTTGGGTACTGTCAAATGCAAGGATATAAATTGCAGGCATTACCACCGAATTGATGATGACCGATGTATTGGAACTCTAGCAAATCATAAAATCACTAAACAACATTATGAAAAATTAGGATATACACCAGAACAAATAGCATTAGTATCCGTTAAAGGAGAACTTCCATATGAGTATATTGATTCGGATGATCGATTTAATGAAACAGAGCTCCCCCCAATTGAGGTATTCAGTGGAAAGCTTAATGGAAAAATTACGCAAAAAGCTTATGAACATGCTCAAAAAGTATGGAAAGAATTTGGATGCAGAAATTTAGGTGAGTATCATGACTTATATCTAAAAACTGATGTACTTCTTCTTACAGATATCTTTACAAAGTTCCGAGAAACATCTATGAAACATTATGGCCTTGATCCAGCTCATTATGTATCAGCTCCATCACTGTCTTGGGATGCAATGCTTAAAATGACCGGAGTTGAAATCGAACTTTTCACAGAGATATCTATGCACGATTTTGTTGAAAAAGCCAAAAGAGGTGGTATTGCAATGGCAGTACATCATTACTTTAAAGCTAACAATCCAAGAATGGGAGACGAATATGATCCATCCAAACCTACAACATGGATATCATATGTCGACGCAAATAATCTTTATGGATGGGCCATGAGTCAATTTCTACCAATCGAAAAGTATAAATGGCTTGCAACTAGAGCAGTTTTAAGTAATAGGAGAGATCTACAAATGAGATATCTCAAAACGATTCTCAAAACTAAAGCTGATGCCCCAAGAGGATATTTCTTAAATATCAAGTCACATTTCCCTAGCAAGTTACATGACTATCTTAATGACTTACCTCCAGCAGTTGAGAATGTCGTAATAAAAAAGAACCAGCTTAGTCCTTGTAATAATAAGTTGATAGAAGATTTGGACGGAGGACGATTCTCAGAAATAAAGAAACTAGTTCTACATCTTGGTCCTCGAGAAAACTATGTAATCCATTATCAGGAGCTTCAATATTACGTTAAATTGGGGATGGTTGTAGATGAAGTAACTGAAATCCTTTCATTCGACCAAACTAATTGGCTTGCTCCATACATTAAATTCAATACTAAGTTACGCCAAAAAGCTGAGAATGATTTTGAAAAGGACTTCTTTAAGCTTATGAATAATTCAGTATATGGCAAGACCATGGAAAATGTTCGTAAGTATCAAGATGTTAAGATTATGGCCATGAATAATGATAATGATGAGAAGAAGTTCCGAAAAAAGGTATCTAAACCCTCATTCAAATATGCCAGACAATTATCCAATACTCTTATTGGTGCTCATATGGGTCAGGCATCTGTAGTTCTCAATAAACCAATTATTGTTGGTGCGTCAGTCTTGGGACTTAGTAAGTTATTAATGTATCGATTCTGGTATGGATATGTAAAAGAAAAATATGGTGATAAAGCTAAGCTCGGATATATGGATACAGATTCATTTATATTTCAAACCGAGACTAAAGATATCTATAAGGATATGGCTGAAAGACCTGATATTTTCGATCTCAATGATTCCAAGACTATTGGTTTATTCAAGGATGAGTGCCCAGGTAAAATAATAACTGAATCTTTCCATATTCGAGCCAAAACCTATCATTATGTTATTTCAGACAAATCTACCAAATCAAAACATAAGGGAGTTAGTAAAGGGGGTATGGAAATAATAGCTAAAAATACATATCCAGATAGTGCTTCTCCTATGACCCAAGTATATCGAGATTGCCTCTTTGAAAATAAGGTATTCCATGCAAAGAATATAGGATTTCGATCTAAGAACCATATATTATCATTGGTTGAATCTGAGAAAAAGACTATATGTCTTCTTAACTCAAAAAATTGGGTACTTTCAGATAAAATTACGCCTTGGGCATATAATCATTGGAGAACTGATGCTAATAAAAGTATGATTAAAGCAGGTATGTCTCCAGAGTTGGCCGAAAAAAGAGCAATAGTAGCTCAGCATCATCCAACATTAGAGAACAAGTATATGGTAAATCCAAAGTTACTTATTTAGAATGTAACCAGAATCATCGAATCCGTCTCACTGCCATGAGTTAGATTTACTAATGATAATAATATCTACCGAATATAAAGATTTTTTTTTTTATAATATAATAAATATTCAATACTAATCACCAATCAGAATTGTATTATCGAAATCCACACGTTTGTTATATACAATAAACGATGTGCTAATTCTATTAATTTCATTCCGAGATTTTTTATTTATCAAATGTAGGGAAAGCGAGTCGGCCTACCCATCTACTATATTTAATTTTTTCGACTGGTTTGATTGATTAAACAAAGATAAAGATTTTTTGTCTATATAATACATATTATTCAAAAATGGAAAGTAACAAAAAGCGACTTTACTATTTGGTTTTTTATTCAAAATAAGAAGGTGATTCATATAATATATCATCAATTTTATTTACTAATAGTCTATAATCATTTTTAAGATAATCAATTTTTTTCATTATATCCAAAGGTAATAACGCACTATTTACTAATTCAAGATCATCTATACTATATTCAACATTCGATTGTATTTTTTCAAATTCCTCTTTATAATCTATATAATGTATATTTTCTTCAGGTCCTGGATGGTATATTTTATTATAAACAGGTTTGCTTCTATCACTCTGAAGACAAAATAAATCACTCATTAATAATATATTGAGTATATTATGATTATATCGATAAAACATATTTCTATATAACTTTAGAATTGCTTGAACTCCTTCTATCCACCATGTATAATTAACTCCAAGAAGTTTAACAATATCTTCATAATCTGTAATATAGCTAAAGATATTTTCGAGAATTTCAGGTAAAGCTAAGACGTGTTGTGTACTCATAATTAAGAATAAATTACGTATTTTTTTTGTATATATATATATTAGCAGAGTTATTTCACAATACCGATCAAAATGATAGAAAATTTTAATGATCATGCAAAACGAAAAGTGAAAAATGAGTTTAAATATCTCAAAGATTCTATTATAGATCTGGAATACGGAATGCGTATATTCCATAAAAAGCTAGATAATATTGTCAATCAATGTAATTATATATATTCAGATAATTATGATTATAATAGCGATACATCAGATGAGATGGAATCTCGAAGCTTTGCTTCCTCAAATTGTTCTGATATTTTACCCGATGTTATTGCAGTAAAAAAGATACATGAGTCTAAAGACCTCGGCTCTATCCATTCTAAACCTAAAAAGAAGCGAAATAAGAACAAGGTATATAATTGTACAAAGGTACGTAAAGTAGCCTCGACACATAAATATACATGTTCCCAAAATTGATTTTGGATTTTTGAGGTATTTCGACTTTTTGAGATTTATGCAAAATCTATTCTATATATGGAAGTAAAAAAAGTATCCAATTATGTGTATCTTCAATCAAAGAATAAATTTGGGTGGTCAAAAAATTTCGGATTTTAAGTAAAATAATTTCGTCTTCAATGAAAAACTATTTCGACTTTTTTCCCCAAAATTGCAATTTCGGGGCCCCAAAATAATTTAGCGTGCAAGCATACACATAAATTGATCGTATAATAAATCACGATCACGATAATCCAATTTTTTATTGCAGAGGAATAAACACTTTACAGGTTAGATCCACATGTTTTTTTTTGTGCGACCCAATTTCTCACATATACCCTCATTCGTCGTTTTTTGATTAATTTTCATGACTCAGAGAGTCGCTCATTGGAGCTGTTTTTCACCGATCATAAATTCGACTTTCTCATATCGATTCTGCTATAATGAACTTTTGGACGTAATGCTATTTCGAGTTGGATATTTTTTTAAGTAACTATGAGTGAGAATATAGCTGAGAAAAGGTAGGTGTTTTCAGAAACTTATGTGAGTTATGTCTACCAATATCTCATGTCTCGAAACTTTCGCCCTAAATATTATTAAAAATTCGTCTCCTGAAAAAATTATAGATGAAGATAATACCCCCGAATTGGATGCATGCTCGTTATGTAATCATGAGCTTTTTTTGTTCGAAATAAAAAACCCGATTACCATACTTGTCTGTGGACATATATACCACTGTGACTGCATCGAAAATTATATCAAGAAACGTTCAATATGCCTAAAGCCTGATTGCAAGAAAGAAGTGGAGTCTACGATTAATAGCATGCCTGGAAGTCAGAATACCAACGATTTGATGGATATATCTCCGTCATTATTTACTGACCCCCTCTTCCAAAGTCCATCTAAAAAGCGTGTTAATGAATCTATCAGCAAATCATCTAGCAAGAAAGTGAAGGTAAAAAATAAAGATTCATCCATGTTAAAAAAACTTATAAAGGAGTTATCATCACCAAGCTCTTCGAGTACCACTTCTTTGCAAACAGCCACGAGCTCGGGTAATTTTATTGACTTGTACAATGCGCTTATTAGGGCCGAAGAACAAGTGGAGACCACAAATCAGGAAGTTATTAGGAGCTATTTTGCGTTTGGGAAAAAACTTGAGGATAGGTTCGAGTATTATAAAAAAAGTAATAGAGACCGTAAGGCTCAGAAAAAACTTATCGATGAGGTCACAGAACAGCTCCCCAACGACCTCTCGAGGAATGCAATCGAGAAAAGACTAGAAAGGGCAAGGAAGATTTACTACCTTTTCAGNTGACTTGTACAATGCGCTTATTAGGGCCGAAGAACAAGTGGAGACCACAAATCAGGAAGTTATTAGGAGCTATTTTGCGTTTGGGAAAAAACTTGAGGATAGGTTCGAGTATTATAAAAAAAGTAATAGAGACCGTAAGGCTCAGAAAAAACTTATCGATGAGGTCACAGAACAGCTCCCCAACGACCTCTCGAGGAATGCAATCGAGAAAAGACTAGAAAGGGCAAGGAAAATTTACTACCTTTTCAGCAATATTGGATATGATAAGATACAACTGGTAAAATCTTATTCTGCATTGAGAATTTCTAAATTAAGTTGGGACGAGATCGATGCTATAGAAGAAAAGTTTGAATAGAGATAATCGTTATTTACTGCGCCAAGACACGTGACTTCGCTGACCGACTCGGTCAAGAAATTCATAAATTATTTCGTAATGCATGTATTTTTTATTTATGGGCAGAGTCCAGTGACTTTAACACATAAAAATTATAGTCGCTTTGTACTACGAATCAATAAATTTTCCAATGTATTTTTTTAGTTATATTAAAGGCTTTGCTATTTCGTATTTCGTTAATAATTGAGTGCGAATCCGCATATGTGTCATAGAGCCACAAGGAGCAACCACATGTGATCGTGAAAAATGATATGCTATCTATTTCATAGATAATGATTTGCGATATAAACACCCATCCAACTCTAGCATAGTTTTTTCAATCCTTTCGCGCGTCTTAACCTCCTGTAAAAATTCAGCTTTAAGCTTAGCATTCTCTCCCATAGCCCGTCTTAACTCTATCTTAACCTTGGCGTTTTCGGCTGAGAGGTTAACGTTATCAGCTTTGCGTTTAGTATTTTCTTTTATAATCTGTTTTAACTTTGCATTCTCAGCCTCAAGATCAATGGCTCGTTGTTTCAATAAATCGATTTTAGATTGTATGTTTGTCATTGTTATATAAGATGCAGATATATTCTGGAAAATAAACACGTGACGAAAAAACCGTAAGCAAAACGGGTTATCAAAATTCTGAAATATCACGTGATGAAAAAACCGTAAGCAAAACGGGTTATTAAAATTCTGAAATATCACGTGATTTTCGGCGAACTTTTTTTGACGATTTGTTCGCTGAAATTTGTCAAGAAAAATAGTTTGACTAGTCAAGTTTCGGAGAAATATATACATACAAAAAATAACACATGATACGTTGTACGTTCCTCTAACAGAAAAACTTTATTGATAAAAAATACGGGATAAATACATAATATAAAATACATGCTATCTATATATGAAGAAAATACAAAATAAATATATATCCACACTTCCTATACTTACCTATTAGTTATTATGGGGTGGTGATGAAACAGTGGGGCTTGGGCCAACATTTCGTGGTGGATGGGTGCTAGCTTGTTCTAATGCTCGCAATAGTATACTCTTATTTACAATCATAATATTTCTTAAGGTCAATAATAAGCGAATAAGAGCTTTAGCATCAGGAATTAAATATAAACGTTCTAGTGCGTCCAAAATACACCAATCTATAGCGTCCTACGAACACCACCTACATTCATATAGCGTATTAAATATGCCATTCTAATGCGTTCTCCGAACGCTTCGTATATATAGCGTACTAGAACGCACCGTTCTAGTGCGTTCTCCGAACGTTTCATATATATAGCGTACTAGAACGTACCGTTCTAGTGCGTTCTCCGAACGTTTCGTATATATAGCGTACTAGAACGCACCATTCTAGTGTGTTCTCCGGACGTTTCGTATATATAGCATCCTAGAACGCCTCTATATAATTCCGGATGGTATGCGACGCATGTGGGAATAATGGGATTTCAGCGTGATCGAGATGGAAATATCTTGGTATACCACCCAAATCCTTCATAAGAACATTTAATCGAATGGTAGTACCAGCGATCTGAATTCCGACTATTCCAAATTGATTGCCAACTGGTCTACACAATGCATCTATAAAGCTCACTCCATCCAAAGTCTCTCTCCATAATTTTACACCATCATCCACTTTTTTTGAATTACTACAAAGAATGCGTGAAGATTCGAGATACATTAATTCTATAATTTTTTCATCTTGCTTCATCAGTCCCATAATATCGGGTTTTTTTCCCATTCGTTCTTCAACCACTCCAGCATTTTGTCGAGCCTTACTAGCCAAACTCTGGCGTTCCGCTGTACTTAAACAGATGTCCCCATTAAGTAGATCCCTTAAGCTCGAACGAAGTAAAGGCATTATAATATCTGAAATATATGTTCCTTCACTTTGTTCACTACGTGATATGCTACTCATAAATGCAGGATTTCTCCATGTTTCGCCACTAATAAAAAGTATATTAGGAACATTGTAGATATTTACATTTTGCAAATTACTCAAGAATTAGAATAATACTTACAGTGTATCAAGAATACGATTGGTAATTTCCACCAATTTACTCTCACTTTCTTTCCATTTCCTGTCATGAAAAAAAATTCTCGTAACTTGCAAAGTATTCAAATTATTGAAATTACTTACAAATTCATTACACTTCGCTGTAACCAGTTCAGGAATAACACATTTCATATTTTCTCGTGGTTCTGAAAAAACATTTTTCTGTCTACGTCCTAAGTTTTTTATCATATCTGAATCATCGCTAAGAACCATACTCGCTTCGGGGTCTTGCCATGTAAGTTCTGAAGGTTTTATATTTTCGAGAGCTTGCCTGAGCGAACCGTAAAGATTTACATCGACTTCTGAGCCGGGGTGCTATTATACAAGTTCGTTAATTTTCCAATAATAAATACCTCATTTTGTTAAAATACCTAAGACATACCTCAAGCTTGTATTTTAATTTATTAATATTTTCTGTAATTTCCATATGACTATAATCTGAAGCTGGCTCTCTTTCCATATTTAATGCTTTGAAGGATTTCAGACCCCGAACACTAATATAGCCACTTGCAATCTATGATAAATGCAACAACAATCAGTACCGGTACATTAAATTAATCCTGCATTAAATATTTATCTGTGGAGCAGGTATGGCCAATACACTACTCCCACATATGTGTGTTTTCAGAATTTAGGATATTATCGTTTTGATTGAATAGTCACGCACAGTTAGAGAGGAGCAAACTCTCAACATCTAAAAGACATTGCTCTTCCGAACTGGCATTCCCCAACCTTTAGCTATGACATACCAAAACTAAATATTCGCATTTATCACAGTCATCATTAAATATTACAGGATTTAGGTAATAAATTGTACTTTATACTAACTTGAGTTGATACTTCTGAAACTTTTGCCTTCTGTTCAATTTCTTCTATTTTCAATAGGGATGCATTTACTGCACGATCTACTATCTCTCTTACATTTCCAAGAGAAGGCAGAATATCATTTTCTATCGTTAAGTAAACTGCGGACGCACCGCAAAGAGTGTCTAATGGTTCTTTTAACAAAAGTGCTTCAATCTTAGATACTAAATGTGCCATATTGATAGATATTCGGTTAAATCAAAATTGCAAATAAAAACGTAACTAAAGCTTCCATCAACACCGGTATACTCTCCTTTTAACGCGTCTCATTATTTCCTTTTTAGTATCTCGACTTATAGATTAAGAAAGAAGCCAGAATATGCACAAGAACAAAGAATACACGGAGTGCAGAGTTTACAACTCATATGTATATACTTCATGGTCAGTTGCTTGGATATAGGTAAAAAATCCACTATACTTTCCTTTTATCGCTTTTTGTTATTTCTTTCATATCGCACCGAAAAATAGATTAGGAAAAAAGATAGCGTGTGTACAAGAACAAAGAATATGTATATATCTCGAGTCGATTATTCAAACCAGGTTACCGTTATCTCTATTTGTAAAAAGTACAACATAGTGCTTTAGTTCTGCGATAAATATAAATAAAGACCGATGAGAGTAAAAAAAGCGATGTTATATATCCACTTTTGAGATGTTTTCACACAAACATGCAGAGTAAAAGGGATATTAATTAAATTTAGTAATCGGTGTATCGCATGATCAGATTATGCATGCAGGTTCTATTATATTCGAATTCCTTCTATGACATATGTCACATGATAGGTTAATTATTTTAGCGAAGATGCCAAGTTACACAAGTTATTAGGCCCTATAAGCCATTTCTCTGAAATACTTACCATAAACTGTAGACACGAAGTGTCATTGTTATACAACAAATATATTGCGAGAAAATTACGTGTTAATAATCATAGTTAAAAATAGTTCGTTGTCGACATCTGCTCATGTTAAAAGTCTCACAACTATTTACCAGTACAATTTATGAACCAGTTTAGTACTTATATCCGAGAATAAACTATATGCTTGAAATAGATTCCCCTTTTCATGTGACAATCACAGTTAGATCATTCGTTAATTTCATATGCTCTGTCAATCGTCATGAGTAGTTGTACATAATTAGTTAATATCTATACGAGCGATTCTATATAAATACCAATACCCGAGATACTTTACTTTTTCAAAATTCCAATGAAACCCCTTCACCAAAATATTTTTTTTACAACAAATTTTATCGTAACAAATATGTATCTTATTTATAAGTCATCCATCACATTTTCGATATATGCAAAATTTATTACTTAGCATAAGTCAATATTAAAGTTCAGCCTTACCAGTTTGAATTAATGAACTGGAGAATCACATTGGTAATATAACCCGCCTTCTCATGGCCAAGTCCACTTGAAGCCAAAAAAGCAGATAGCATATACTTCTTTGTCGATAATGAACAAACGAAGTGTAGTGAATTGGCGGGATATCGACAAATAGAAGATAATTTTGAGTTGGGTCTGAGGAATAGAGCGTTTCTATCTGAACTAGATTCTAAAGAGCTGAAAGATAATGAGCTAGAAAGATTAACAATGTTCTCAATCGTAGATAGTTTTGATTCTGTTCCTTTACACACTAAAACGACTCCTTTATCTTTTAAGCATAAAGCTATCACACTAAAAAGCTGGGTAGAAATTGTGAATAAATTACATTCTAGAATAGTACACTTTAGGAATCTGACATGTCAGTTGTGCGGTATAAAAAATTGAATCGCATATTTTATAGTATATAGTTATCGAAATCCAATAGGTCTAAATCCCTAAATTCGATATAAATCATATAATCTCCAAAAATACTATAAATCACTTAATCGTTAAATATGGTTTATACGGAGAACTATCTAGTTTTAGACGAGACTAAATGGAAAGATTATTGTCAATTACCAGGAATTCATAGTAAAGAAACTCCATCTGATTGGATGAAACGGATTTGGGATAGGTTAATGGATTATAAAAATAGAGGTCACTNCTAGATTCTAAAGAGCTGAAAGATAATGAGCTAGAAAGATTAACAATGTTCTCAATCGTAGATAGTTTTGATTCTGTTCCTTTACACACTAAAACGACTCCTTTATCTTTTAAGCATAAAGCTATCACACTAAAAAGCTGGGTAGAAATTGTGAATAAATTACATTCTAGAATAGTACACTTTAGGAATCTGACATGTCAGTTGTGCGGTATAAAAAATTGAATCGCATATTTTATAGTATATAGTTATCGAAATCCAATAGGTCTAAATCCCTAAATTCGATATAAATCATATAATCTCCAAAAATACTATAAATCACTTAATCGTTAAATATGGTTTATACGGAGAACTATCTAGTTTTAGACGAGACTAAATGGAAAGATTATTGTCAATTACCAGGAATTCATAGTAAAGAAACTCCATCTGATTGGATGAAACGGATTTGGGATAGGTTAATGGATTATAAAAATAGAGGTCACTTGGCTGGTAGTATGAAGCGATATATTATTGCTAATAAAATGAAATATTTATGGGAAGGCGATCTTGGCCATGCTGTAGGTGTAAACATAGCGATATGTTATTCTTGCAATAAACTCGTTTATTCTAATATAGGATGTAAATATGGAATTTGTCATTTTATGGATAAACACTGGAGTACAAATTGTACAGGAAATGCTTATTGCGATATTAGCTTCAGAGATTATATAGAGTTTAAAAATAAACTGAAGTCTGGACTTACTAACTCTTTTGATGAAAAGCAAGCGATTCGTCGTTATGAATTGTGGATGCAGAATGCTATTAGAAGAGTTAAACGTGCAAGAGAAATCGGTAGAAAAATCAGAGCTGTAAAGGTAATACAAGAAAAATGGTTAGAGTATTTCTACAGACCAGATGGTCTCTGCGCTTCAGAATTAGCATTACATTACCAATTATTATGGACCGTTCGAGAAGAAATGCGTCAAATTAATAATGTATAATATACACATCTATTTATTCGATTAATATATTTATTTATTTATTAATGTATAACATATTTATATATAGCTATTTTTTT
>PQFF01000028.1:328133-343032 GCA_003547095.1 Diversispora epigaea | reverse complement strand
ATCCGGTATCCAGACTTCTCTTCAATACTTTGTTATCGTTATTCCTTTGATATGGTTGTTATTAATACAGGGTTTATTATCTTCAAGATAATAATATTCTCCATTTACATTCGGCGTTAATGTTTCGACTTCTCCTTTATTTCCATGATATTATCCAAGAGTTCCAGGTTATATTATTATTATTAACTCAAGAATTATAATGTTATACAATTAAGCAATCAAGCAATAAATCCCATAACATCAATAAATCTTTTCATTAATTAATTATAATATTAGATTATTTATTCCAGAATTTCAGGATTTATTTAATAAAGTATTTTATTAAATAAATATTTTCGACATTTTATTTACAGGTTAATTTTTACAAGTTATTTCTTGGAGTTTGAATTATTANATATGTTATTCTTGCAATAAACTCGTTTATTCTAATATAGGATGTAAATATGGAATTTGTCATTTTATGGATAAACACTGGAGTACAAATTGTACAGGAAATGCTTATTGCGATATTAGCTTCAGAGATTATATAGAGTTTAAAAATAAACTGAAGTCTGGACTTACTAACTCTTTTGATGAAAAGCAAGCGATTCGTCGTTATGAATTGTGGATGCAGAATGCTATTAGAAGAGTTAAACGTGCAAGAGAAATCGGTAGAAAAATCAGAGCTGTAAAGGTAATACAAGAAAAATGGTTAGAGTATTTCTACAGACCAGATGGTCTCTGCGCTTCAGAATTAGCATTACATTACCAATTATTATGGACCGTTCGAGAAGAAATGCGTCAAATTAATAATGTATAATATACACATCTATTTATTCGATTAATATATTTATTTATTTATTAATGTATAACATATTTATATATAGCTATTTTTTTTACTCGATGTATATTTCATAATTTTCATAAAAGATTTCAATTTTTTCTGCGTTGTAAAATACAATATTAGTTTCTCGATAGTATATGTATCATGAAATTTAATAAAGCCTATTCGGATTTGATTAATAAATTACCACCTTCTTTAGTTAATGAAGCTTGGAAACGTCTTCTTTCGAGAAAAAAAAGTCCAATGACTGAAGAGGAAGCTAGTACTATAAATCTTATAGTCGAGTTATTTTTAAGACATGAAGTTAATAGATATCAGAAAAAATTAAAGTACCAACGAAAAAGTTTACCTTTATTTAAAAATTCCTTATATGATATAGATATGCCTGATCAGGAAACGCTGTCACCTGCCTTTTGGTAAAGACATAATTCTAAGGGTGACTTAACGGTTCTTTTAGGAGTTTATAGTCCTTCCCCGATAGGTACAAGACTGTTGATTAGAAGGCACCACTGATTCAGTTATTTTAGAAAGGGAATCAGACCTTTCGTTGATTATTTATCGGTTATTTCATTATTTTATATCCAAGTATCCTTTATTCGTCATTTGGTTATTTCTCTCCAATTATTAGTTCCTTATTTCATTAAGTTGTCCTTAAATTCCTTTATTCACAAGATCTTCATCCGGTATTATACTTGCACGCAAAATTATTTTGGGGCCCCGAAATTGGTATTTTGGGGAAAAAAGTCGAAATAGTTTTTCATAGAAGACGAAATTATTTTACTTAAAACCCGAAATTTTTTAACCACCCAGATTTATTCTTTGATTAAAGATACACATAACTAGGTACTTTTTTTACTTCCATATATAGAATAGATTCTGCATAAATCTCAAAAAGTCGAAATACCTCAAAAATCCAAAATCAATTTTGGGAACATGTATATCCGGTATCCAGACTTCTCTTCAATACTTTGTTATCGTTATTCCTTTGATATGGTTGTTATTAATACAGGGTTTATTATCTTCAAGATAATAATATTCTCCATTTACATTCGGCGTTAATGTTTCGACTTCTCCTTTATTTCCATGATATTATCCAAGAGTTCCAGGTTATATTATTATTATTAACTCAAGAATTATAATGTTATACAATTAAGCAATCAAGCAATAAATCCCATAACATCAATAAATCTTTTCATTAATTAATTATAATATTAGATTATTTATTCCAGAATTTCAGGATTTATTTAATAAAGTATTTTATTAAATAAATATTTTCGACATTTTATTTACAGGTTAATTTTTACAAGTTATTTCTTGGAGTTTGAATTATTAAAATTTTATTATAAGACAATTTTCATTTCTTACAAAATTCTACAACTCGAATCTATTCAAAACTGTTGGAATCAAGTCGAATACATTCTCTTTTTATAAGTTTTTAGGTTACTGTGCCATTACTGTGCCATTACTGTGCCTTACTGTGCACGAATACTATTGGCTAATATATCTACCATATAACTTACTAAATATAGAATATATGTTATACTAATAATTAATACTAATAAATACTATGTAATAATAATTGATACTAAGTAATACTAATTAATGTTAAATGTTAATAATTATATAATATTTGTGTAACCATATCACGTGAACATGTGACTTGTGTTACTATAATTTGTGTAACTACGACTATTTGGCTTGTTAAAATATATGTTAATAAATGTTGCTACTCGTTATTAATTATTGCTAAATATTACTAATTATTAAATAAGATTATTATATTGATATTAATATTTCCGTTAATATATAATAGTTTCTATTAAAATACAGGGTTAATCAATATTATGGTCATGTGTTTTAGTATATTTTGACCATGGTAATTCTCTCCGGTAACAGTTCCCCCTCACTTAATCAAAATGTCCTCATTTTGACTTGTGAGTTTCTCGTTCATTGGATACTTCTTCCTTTAGCGATCACTTCTACAAAGTTCAGGTCTTCGAGTTCTAGTCTTTCTTCTTTCGTTAGTCCGGTTCTTAGAGCTTTCCATCTCAGTGCTCTTTCTCTTCTTTTCTCTTTCCAATTCAGGTGTCGTCTTCTACTATTATTTATTTCGTTCGTTGGGTATTCCATTCTGATTGTTCCTTTTCGTTTTGGATTACTTTTGTGAATTATTTTACTTATATCCATTTTTATTGTTCATTACTTAGGTCTTAGTTCAGGGTTTATATATTATTTTGACTGTGATCCCCATGTTTGTATATCTACATTTTTAATCCTTTTTGCTTTTGTGATTCTTCCAAATATATCAAATTCGACTTCTTCCATTTCTTCTACTTTCATCNGAATACTATTGGCTAATATATCTACCATATAACTTACTAAATATAGAATATATGTTATACTAATAATTAATACTAATAAATACTATGTAATAATAATTGATACTAAGTAATACTAATTAATGTTAAATGTTAATAATTATATAATATTTGTGTAACCATATCACGTGAACATGTGACTTGTGTTACTATAATTTGTGTAACTACGACTATTTGGCTTGTTAAAATATATGTTAATAAATGTTGCTACTCGTTATTAATTATTGCTAAATATTACTAATTATTAAATAAGATTATTATATTGATATTAATATTTCCGTTAATATATAATAGTTTCTATTAAAATACAGGGTTAATCAATATTATGGTCATGTGTTTTAGTATATTTTGACCATGGTAATTCTCTCCGGTAACAGTTCCCCCTCACTTAATCAAAATGTCCTCATTTTGACTTGTGAGTTTCTCGTTCATTGGATACTTCTTCCTTTAGCGATCACTTCTACAAAGTTCAGGTCTTCGAGTTCTAGTCTTTCTTCTTTCGTTAGTCCGGTTCTTAGAGCTTTCCATCTCAGTGCTCTTTCTCTTCTTTTCTCTTTCCAATTCAGGTGTCGTCTTCTACTATTATTTATTTCGTTCGTTGGGTATTCCATTCTGATTGTTCCTTTTCGTTTTGGATTACTTTTGTGAATTATTTTACTTATATCCATTTTTATTGTTCATTACTTAGGTCTTAGTTCAGGGTTTATATATTATTTTGACTGTGATCCCCATGTTTGTATATCTACATTTTTAATCCTTTTTGCTTTTGTGATTCTTCCAAATATATCAAATTCGACTTCTTCCATTTCTTCTACTTTCATCTGTGTCATTGCTATTGTACGGATTCCTTGTTGTATACTTTTTGCCTCGATTTGATTTCTTATCATATGTAATTCTTCAATATGACATACAAATATATCACTATTCGCTGTTTCGATCATACTTTCAATCTGTCTACTTTTATTTCCTCCATGAATAATGATTCCTATAGTATTAGGTCTTGATGATAACAGTCCTTTCATTTCGTTTATCGTACCATTTTCCAGTTGTTTCGTCATTTTACATTGTGCTATCCATTGCAGTGTTTGGTTTTGTATTACCATTTCTCCAAATAAGTCAATTCCTCCATCTCCTATTATTTTTCTTAGTCTCAATTTTCCTTCATCTTCTTTCAGTAAGTGAGCCTTTGTCATTGTTGTTGTAATATTTTGTGCTCTTAGTATTTGTACTGCTTTTTCTTCCAGGGTATCTCCTTTAACTCTAGTATTTAATATTTTAAAGGTCTTTTCTGTCCATTCTTTTGTTGCTTTTACTTCATCCAGGTTGTAATTTTCGATTATCATTTCTTTTTCAGTTCTTTTTCTTTTCTTTGGTGGCATATCGTTATATTCGCTGAGGTCTTGCTCAATTTCTAATTCTCTTTTCATTCAGTATTTCAGGTAAAAGTTCGTCTAATTCTTCTATTGTTACTAAAGTTTCTTTGTTAATGATTTTAATATTTTGATATACTTCTGGCATATATTCTTTGTATGTTTTGATTAAATTCCTGAAATATTCTAAATCTCCTTCGTAGTTTCCCTCGTAACTATAAGATCTTCCTCTTTTCTCTAATTGGGTTTCTCTGTAGTCATAAAGTTCTTCTCTTTCGGGTACTTCTATTTTTCCTTTCCTTTTATATCCGTAACATCTTTCATACCATGTTTCTCCAATTTTCAGAGGTTTAAGGTCTCCTAATCTCGTTGCTCTTTTGCAGAAGCAACAATGAGTATCCATCTTATAGTCTGGATCTCTTTCATCTTTCTGTCTCAAGGCCATTTCATATATAGGGGTTCGTTTACATCCACATCTTCTCGAACTATTTTCTACATACCTAGGATAATCGCATTTCCTATCTACATTCGTTGAGAATTGGTGTTGTTCAGGTTTTCTTCCACACCTATTACAAAGTTTCGATGATTGCCATTCGTAACTGTAATTTGAGGATCCGAATCTCTTTCCGTAAGACATTGTTTTGTTTCTTTAATATTGAGGATTCTTTTTGTAAGTTTTTATTGATACTTTTTAATTGGTAATTTTCAGTGTTTGTTCCTTTAAAGATTTGGTTTCTGTTCTTTGGTCTTTTGTTTTGTAAGTTTTTCATTGATCTGAATATTTTCTAGAGGGTTGAATTCGCGTCCTTTTTATAAGTGTTGGTTTGTTTACTTTGGCGTTCTGACTCCTTTATTTTCTGTTACTTTGTTTTGGTCAACTGTTTTCTTATCTATCTTTGTTTACTTCAGGTGGTCGTTATCTTGGTCAAGTGTTTCTGATGAGTTTGTTCTTTTCTTCTGAGATTCCTTTTAATTTAACTTTTCCGATCTGTTTATATGATAATGTGAGGTTCCCATGTTTCTCTGTTTTGATACAACTTCAATCTATCTGAATGTATTGGTTCCTTCATTAATCCAAATTGGTTTGATAAGATGTAACTTCCTTTATCGAGTCGTTTCTCCACTGTGAATGGTCCTTTCCACTTCTTATCTAACTTTCCTGACCACTGTTTATCTAATCTTGAGTCATACATTAATACTTGATCTTCTTTCTGATAGGTAATTTCTTTCTTCATTTTTCTATCTCTATGACGTTTCTGTGATTTCTCCTGTGATAATCTAATTAATTCTTTGGCTTTTTGTTGATGTTGCGGTAACATTTCTTCTAATTCATATGTCCTTTTTAATATCGAATCTTCTAAGTTTACTTCATTAGTTTCAAGTGACTCTTTGTTATCTATTTCCAGGGGTAATACGGGGTTGCGGCCATAATTTAAGTAAAACGGAGTATATTTTGTGGTACTGTGTTTGGTCGTTCGATATGCAAATAATACTGATGGTATGTGTAAATCCCAATTAAATATGTCATTTGTTTTTGCTAACATGGTTGTTAAGGTCTTATTAAATCTTTCTACTAATCCATTGGTTTGCGGGTGATAAGGGGATGATAATCTATGTTCTATTCTGAATTTGTTGCATAATTCGTCAATCATTTTGTTCTTAAAATGACTTCCTTGGTCTGTTAGTATTATCTTAGGTGCTCCGTGTCTACAAATTATCTCTTCGTATATAAACTCTGCTACATTTTCTGCGGTTGCTTTCTCTAAAGCTCTGACTTCTACCCATTTGGTTAGATATTCTATTGCTACTACCATGTATTTGTTTTTCTTCTTGGTTTCAGGTAATGGTCCTACTATGTCTATCCCTATTCGTTCGTAAGGTTGCATTACTTTAATGGAATGTAATGGTTCATTTCTTTCAGGCTTTCCAAATCTTTGGCATATATTACAGGTCTTGATATATTCTTTAATATCATCGAACATTTGATTCCAATAATATCTTTCTTTTATTCTATTATAGGTTGATTCTATTCCCATGTGTCCTCCGGTCGGGTGATCATGCATCATTTTCATTAGTGTTTCCAATTCTGATCTTCGTACTACTTTTAATAATCCAGGATTTCCTTTTCGAGGTTTCTTGTACAACTGATCATTAATTACTTGAAAGTATTTTGTTTTCCTAATTATCTTTTGTTTTTCTTTTTCATCTAAGTTTTTATTTATTTTGTCCTCTTTAATATATAAAAGTATTTGTTGGTATAGTTCTTCATCCATTTTTATAATCGTGATAGTACGTCTGCATTGGTATTTTCTTTTCCAGCTCTATGTTGAATAGTAAAATTGTAAGGTTGTATTCTAATAGACCATTTTGCTAGTCGTCCTTTTAGTTCTTTTATAGGATTATTTTTCAAATAGGTCATTGCTGAGTGGTCGGTTATTAATATAAAATGACTGTATCCTAAATAGTAATAGAATTTTTCCATTGCCCATATTGCTGCGTTTAATTCTAATTCGGTAGCGTTGTAATTCTTTTTAGTGTCTCCTATACTTTGACTCGCAAATTCTATGACAAAATCTTTTCCATTTTCATCTTTTTGTGCTAATACTGCGCCAAATCCTTTTGCTGATCCATCGGTCATTAGATAAAATGGTTTGTTAAAGTCTGGGTATCTTAAAATAGGATGAGATATTAATGCTTGTTTCAAGATATTAAATACTTTTTCTTGGGTTTCAGTCCATACAAAGGGTATCGTTTTCTTTACTAACTGATTAATTGGTTTTGCTATTATTGAAAAGTCTTTTATAAACTTTCTGTAATAAGATGCTAATCCTAGAAAACTTCTAATTTGTGTTACTGTTGTTGGTCTTGGGAAGTTTTTTACTTTCTCTATCTTTTCAGGATCTGGTAATATTCCATTTTTGTTTACAATATGTCCTAAGAATGTAATTTCTTGTTTGGCAAAGTGACATTTGCTAGGTTTTATCTTCAATCCTGCTACTCTTATTCGTTTGAAAACTTCTTCTAGTTTTTCCAGGTGTTCTTCAAAAGTTTCTGTATAGATATTGATATCGTCTAGATAAACCATTACTCCATTGTTTAACATGTCATTTAATATTTCGTTCATTAATCTTTGAAAAGTTGCGGGTGCGTTTGTTAATCCAAAAGGCATGATAGTGAATTCGTAGGTTCCATATTTGGTAGTAAATGCTGTTTTCTCTTGACTTTCTGGTTCCATTTCTACTTGCCAATATCCACTTGCTAAATCTAGGGTTGTGAACCATTGTGCTCCTCCAAGTTCGTTTAACATATTATTAATTTGAGGTATTGGGTATGCATCCTTTTTGGTTACACTATTTAGTTTCCTATAATCTACACAAAATCTAGTTTTTCCATCTTTCTTCTTTACTAATACTACAGGTGATGTCCAAGGGCTTCTTGATGGTTTGATAATTCCGTTTTCTAATAATTTATCTATTTCTTCTTGTATGAATTTACTTGCAATCGGATTCGTTTTGTAATATTGTTGTTTGATTGGTTTAGTTCCTTCTTCTAATTCTATTTTATGTTGTGTAATATTTGTTCTTCCTAATTGATTTATTTCTTCTGCGAATATATCTTTGTATTTGTTAATTAATTTATCAAAGGTTTCTTGTTGTTTTTTATTTAGCTTTCCATTTTTGATATCTCCAGGTTTTAATATATATTTGTCTGGTGATGAAGAATTTCCTAATTCCATTATGTCTTCTAAATCACTATTTTCTTCGTCATTTATTTCTTCCGAGCGTAGTCAGTTGATATAGTTTTCCTGAAATAGAACTTGTATTTGTTCTTCATCTTCGCTTTCATATTCTTCTTCAATACTTTCTAGAATGTTATTGTTTTGTTTGCACGATGCTGTAGTTTTTATAATTTGGTTTCTCCAGTTCAATGTCAATTCTTGTTTACTCCAATCATATGATGCTCCGGCTTTCATCATCCAGTCGTTTCCTAATAAGATATGATATGCTCCTGTTTCCATTACTTCCATATTAATTGGTATTACTTTATCGTTAATTTCTACGGGAAAGTCTTTAATTTTTCCTAAGGATTCTGTCTTTTCTCCATTGGCTGATATAATTTTGCAATTTGTAGCTTCTTCAATGTCGAATCCTAATTGTTCCATGGTGTTTCTTGCGATGATACTTGTTGCTGCTCCACTATCTATTGTGGCTGGTACTGTATATCCATTAACTATAATGTCACATTCCAGGGTGGTGGTTCTTAAAGAATCTTCTTGATTTGTGAATCTCGCTGATACTTCTTTTGGTTTTCTCAATGCTTCAATTACTTTTCTTTTCTCATTAGAACTTATTTTAAATAATTGTGGAAGGGTTATTTCTATTTTCTGTTCTCTTAGTTTCTTTACTATATCTAATTCTGGTCCTTGTAATAATTTTGGGGTGTATTCTTCATTCTTTACTTTTCCAGGGGTTTTGATAATTGGTTTCCTGACATTATTTTTAGTTGGGGTCCATTCCATTGGTTTAGGTTTTGAAGATGATATTTGAACTCTTTTTTTCTTGTTATTTGGATCAGTTCTGTAATCGTAAATCAATTCTGGTTCGATAGTTCTCTTCTTTGTTTCTTTTGGGTTTCCAAAACTGTCAAGCTGTTCATTCCATAAGGCAATGATTTCTCTATCTTCTTCATCAGTTTCGTATTCATTTCCATCTTCGATACTTACATAATGTGCAGGGGTTTGGTTTTGATTATTTCTATTATTTCTAAATTGAGTTGATGTACTTCCTCTTTGATTATTATTTCCAAAATTATTTCTAGGGGTATTTCTTTCTGGAACATTACTTCTGTTGTTATTATCTCTGTAATTATTTTGTTGGTTGTTATTTCTAAAATTATTATTTTGGTCATGATAATTACTTCTATAATCGTTATTGTTCCTATTAAACCCTTTACAGTCTTTACTAATGTGTCCCTTCTTTCCACAATTGTAACATTCAATATCGTAATTTCTTGATCTATTATACTGAGGTCTTTCTGTTTTTGCCAGTTTGATAGTGAGTTCATTCATTTTCTTGGTTAATTCTTCAATTGGGTCTACTTCTACTTCTTTCTTCTTGATCTTTTCTTTCTTTACAGGGATTTCTTCATCGCTGGATTCGCTTTCATATTTCTTTTTCTTAATTTTTCTTTTTGTTTTAGGTTTAGGTTTAATTTCATCTTCGCTTTCCTCAGGTTCTAATCCTTCTTCTAAATCTTCTGCTTCTTCGTAATATTGTGCTAATTCTATTACTGTTGCAATATCTCCAGGGTTGTGCATACTAATCAGAGATAACATTCCTTTTCTTAATCCTTTCTTAAAATGATAAAGTTTGTCTGGATTTTGCATATCAGGGGCTCCTTTTCTGATGATTTTCTTAAACCTTGCTGCGTATTGATCAACTGATTCTCCAGGTTGTTGTTTTAGTTTTTCTGATTTTTATTTTCTAATTTTCTGATTCTCTGAAGTTTTCTTCTGTCGTTTTCATTGTCTTTTTATAATTTTTCTGTTGTCGATCGTTGAATGTCATCTATCTTTCCTTATTTATCACACTTTGTTGTTGAAGGTACTCCTTATCGGAATTTTTATAGAGGATAGAGCCTCTTGCAATAAGTTTTCTTGTCCTTACGGTTACTTTTCTCTTAATAATTGTGGCAGTCTCCCTGGTCCATAATATTTTCCGAATTTACCCCTCATTGAATCCTGCAATGAGTTCTCTTATTTCATATCAAGAGACTTCTTATCGTACTTATATATATCCCGCAGTTTTCTGAGGCTGGTGATTTCCACAATTATTCGTTAAAGATACTATTCACCGAAACCGTTCAAGATGATTCCCTTCGGGTGCAGTTTTAAGACTTACAGGTCTAAAAAAAAAAATAATAATAATAATAATAATTGTCCGCCATTCCAAAATAAATCTAGCATGCATGCTCCTTCCAAAATTTTCCATCCTAAAAAAAAAATCAAATTACTATAATCTTAATCGAATAAAAAAAAATAAAATATATATACAAGAAATAAAAATATAAAATAAAAGTTTGAATGATACAAGGGTAATCAAGCCTCAACATTCGAAACTTAGAAGACTATTACTAAAAAAAATAAAAATAAAAAAAAATAAAAAAAAATAAACTAAACAATTTAATAAACTTCTAATGTGCTGAAGAAACGTATCTCTTAGACATTAGGATTTTCCTTGACAGTGGTGACGGAGCGAATCCTGAAGACATATCAAGTACTTCGAATAGATTTCGGACTCTTCAACTACTTCTCGAGTCCTCATCTCTCTCTACTCATATCATTATTTTTCAGCAGGTATTTTAAGTGGTATAGCGCCACTTATAATAATATGAGCATGACCACACATGCGTCATACAGTTTTCGGACTTGTTGGTCGGTGTATCTTCTCCATAGGTGGGTCATACAGTTTTCGGACTTGTTGGTCGCCCCACGTTATGGTCCCCATGATACTAGAGTTTTTAGACGTGCTGGTCTCTTACATTGTGGTTCGTTCCAAATACTATGGCGGTTCCATTCCAAATAATTAATAAACTATAACTTATTCACATTAGGTTCCATTAGAGTCGATTTTAAGTATGCGTATGATTATAGAGGTAAGCGCCTCTACGTCTCTAACTTCCCCTTTTCCTTAACATTTCAAATAAACTTTCAAATATCCTTTTTCTAACATTCTAAATAAATTTTATACGTCGTTTTCTTATCTGTAGTTGATTTCTAATTCGAGTGGCCAGTGTCGTTATACTTTCAACTACCCAATTCTAAACATAACTTTTAAATTTCAAATTTCGTTTCATTCTCATTCCAATTTCCTTATTTGTTGACATTCTTTGCCGATCCTTTTTCATTTCAATTTGACAGAGTTTCCCTAGTGTTTTCTAATTTCGATAGTTCTCCTAGTTCCGTATATTAGTTTTCTTTATCGGTATCTTCAGTTCCTTTGTAGCCATTATCTTTGCCTAGTCGTGCTAGTAACATTGATTCCACGAAGAGCTTCACATAGAGGCTAACTATTTCGTTTTAAGGTCCGTTTTCATTCCAATTTTCAATTCCTTTCCGCTAGAAGGNACCATGTTTGTCACCTGCCTTTTGGTAAAGACATAATTCTAAGGGTGACTTAACGGTTCTTTTAGGAGTTTATAGTCCTTCCCCGATAGGTACAAGACTGTTGATTAGAAGGCACCACTGATTCAGTTATTTTAGAAAGGGAATCAGACCTTTCGTTGATTATTTATCGGTTATTTCATTATTTTATATCCAAGTATCCTTTATTCGTCATTTGGTTATTTCTCTCCAATTATTAGTTCCTTATTTCATTAAGTTGTCCTTAAATTCCTTTATTCACAAGATCTTCATCCGGTATCTAGACTTCTCTTCAATACTTTGTTATCGTTATTCCTTTGATATGGTTGTTATTAATACAGGGTTTATTATCTTCAAGATAATAATATTCTCCATTTACATTCGGCGTTAATGTTTCGACTTCTCCTTTATTTCCATGATATTATCCAAGAGTTCCAGGTTATATTATTATTATTAACTCAAGAATTATAATGTTATACAATTAAGCAATCAAGCAATAAATCCCATAACATCAATAAATCTTTTCATTAATTAATTATAATATTAGATTATTTATTCCAGAATTTCAGGATTTATTTAATAAAGTATTTTATTAAATAAATATTTTCGACATTTTATTTACAGGTTAATTTTTACAAGTTATTTCTTGGAGTTTGAATTATTAAAATTTTATTATAAGACAATTTTCATTTCTTACAAAATTCTACAACTCGAATCTATTCAAAACTGTTGGAATCAAGTCGAATACATTCTCTTTTTATAAGTTTTTAGGTTACTGTGCCATTACTGTGCCATTACTGTGCCTTACTGTGCACGAATACTATTGGCTAATATATCTACCATATAACTTACTAAATATAGAATATATGTTATACTAATAATTAATACTAATAAATACTATGTAATAATAATTGATACTAAGTAATACTAATTAATGTTAAATGTTAATAATTATATAATATTTGTGTAACCATATCACGTGAACATGTGACTTGTGTTACTATAATTTGTGTAACTACGACTATTTGGCTTGTTAAAATATATGTTAATAAATGTTGCTACTCGTTATTAATTATTGCTAAATATTACTAATTATTAAATAAGATTATTATATTGATATTAATATTTCCGTTAATATATAATAGTTTCTATTAAAATACAGGGTTAATCAATATTATGGTCATGTGTTTTAGTATATTTTGACCATGGTAATTCTCTCCGGTAACAACGCAAACCCAAGATACTAACCCAATTTGTGATCATGAGAAAGAGATTAATTATCGCGTTAAAAAAGAGTTAGATAGTTTATCCCTACAATTGCTTGAATACAATGAAAAAACTTTTGGCTCCTTAATGCGAAAAATCACTAAAGAAGCTTGAGGAGCAAATTAATACTAATAATAAATTGCGCAGTGAAATCGATCAACAAAAAATACAATTGCATAAAGCGGAAAAATTACTCGCAGATCTGAAGTCCCAATCTATCCATCCAATTTCAGAGGGGTGTCCCAACCAAGACGTACACTTAAAAGATCGTCCACTGATTTAGTAAAATCGAATACTATCTTGCAAATGTTTATCAATAATTTTAGATGTTTTTTTTTTTCTGTATATAAATAACTCCCAAAATCAAATAGATCCATTAATAAGTATAGTCATAATCTCTCGATGCTAGTAGCGTATCGTGACAACCCTCACAGACCATCCAAGGATATTCAAGATTCAAAGATGCTGATTGATTATAGTTCTTTTTCCCATGAGCGGTGATTCGATAATTCGGGTATTTTTTCATCAAATCTCCTATACTCACATTCTCATTCTTTGCCACATAGGCTTTATGAATGCCATCTACCATAACTTTTATCGCATTCTTATCATATGTATTAGAAGGCTCCAGTTCAAGAGTAATGATATCTGGTTTCTTAAACTTATGGCCACCACGAAATCTCATCCCTACAACCATAAAGAAATTAGTAACAATGCGATCTGTATACAATAGTGGCGATAATTCCTTACAACTATAACAAATAGGTGCTTTAGCACTAACTCTGCTACTAGACATGATTAAAAATTATTATATTTTTGTATACAAATAATATCCAAGTTCAAATAGATAATCCTATTATCTGATCCACATATCCTGCAACTGTTTACTTTTTTTACCTATACCCCATTTACGTCTAAATACCACGAACCATATAACAGCAATAATCAAGATAAGTAACATATATGCCGATAGCGGTGACACCAAACTACTTGTCACAATAGGAATTGCTTCTATTCCTCCTACCGAAATCTGCGGATCTGAATTTATATATGTGTTTAGCATAATATCTTTACTAGTTTCAGTTGCGTTAGTAACCTCATTCCATGAGTCACTTACCTTGGGTATAGGGATGACTCTGTCATCATCATCGATTTTTTCGATATCTTCTATATTTTTTCTGCATGCTAGATACGGTCTAAGACTATTACTAGATTCACTAATTATAGATATATGTGCTTTAGCACTAACTCCGTTATTAGATGCAAAAACATCCTCACTCTGTGAGTCAGACTTGGTTATATTTTTTTCGTCATTCCCACCGATCATGGGTTTTGGTCGTGTCAACTCCACTGAGATATCCTCCGATTTCAGATTTTCAAGCTCACTAACCGTTGAAACTAACTCCTGTTCTACTTCAGTGATTTTAGATTTAAAGGATAGTATCTCAGATTCTTTTTTCGATAAATCTTCCTGAGCCGAAACTAACTTACCTCTCACTTGCTCCAATTCAACTTCTATTTGTTTAAACTCAACCATTTTAGATTTAAGGGATAGATTCTCAGATTCTGTTTTTGATAAGTTTTCCTGGATCGAAAATGCGTCTTTTTGTGCTGATGTTAACTTACCCTCAAATATCTTAATCATAGCCTGGAGTGATTTTATTTCTTTTAATTGTATATCATACCTGGCTTTATACTCATCACGAGAAATCTGTGATTGGGTAATCTGGGATGTAAGGTTAGTATTGTTTACTTTCAGTCGTTTAACCTCATTAATAAGTTGGTAAACATGCTTAGAAAGTTTCTCTTTATCTTCATTAGTTTGATTTAGATCAAGTTGTAATTGTGCTTTATCCTGTTTAATATTTTTACTAAACTCTGAATATACCTTCCGGTAGTTTTTAAAATCCTCAATAAGTTC
>PQFF01000028.1:304598-319248 GCA_003547095.1 Diversispora epigaea | reverse complement strand
CGATATGATGTTGCCATTTTGTACCAAGTATCATTATAGATATATCGTTTCCATTTCGATCTTTTTTTGTAGGGATTACAGATATTTCTTTTTCATAAACTGTTATAGAATCGTTTCCACTATCTATAGATATAGGAATATTATATGACGTACCAATAGACTGGGAATCTCCAACTGCACCTGTAAGTTTGTGAACATTTTTCGTATCTATTTTTATCCCTAAATATTCAGGAATGTTATCTGTAAACAATGAATCATCTGCACCGGTATCTAGAATTGCGTGAGGTATTATTAAGTCACCTATTCTACAAGAAATCGTTGCTACATCATTAGGTTCTTTTATATTGAGAAAATCAATCTCAAAAGGGTTAGGCCAATTTTGTCTTATTTGCGCTCCCTGGTATACTTTAATGGCGTGATTTAATGTAATGGAATTGTCAAGTTTTTCTGGTGAAGATATAAGCTCATAATCGCGATTCGTTTCTTTGTGACTCGAAGAGTTTGGAGTCTGGTCCTTAATAATTTCAATAAGTGGTTGGAAAATAGTTAGATATTTTTTCGCAATAATCTCCCATACCTTATTTCGTTCCTTGACTGTATACTTTTCGCCATAATATGAATCGAATTGGTCCTTCATCTTTATAAATAGATTATTAAGAAATACACGAGCTTCAATGAGAATCTCCTTAGGACAATGGGGTACTAATTCGGATATCATATATTTAAGAGATTCACAAAGTAACGATCGATTTTTTCTTAGTAGAAGGCTTCTTCTTTATAGGAATCCGACTTTTTTTTTTACGTTAAAACAATTTTGTGGTTCAGTATCTGAGATGCTTTCCTCATCCTCCTTATCATTTTCCTCGTCTTCGTCTTCTAACACTTCAATAGGCTCATCCTCTTGATCGGAATTTTCTGGTTCGGATTGATAAGTATAATTAACCTTCTTCGGTTTCTTACCGAGTTTAGGACACTTATTTTTTCTATGCCCAATTTTTCCGCAATTTGAGCATTTGTAAGTAACTTTAGTAGGCTTCTGCGGTTTCTTTGTAGCATATACTTTTTTAGTATTATTATTTTGCCCAAAAGGTTCTTTCTTAATATGATTAGATTGTCTTCCATAATTTCTAGTAAGGTCGTTTTCAACAAATTGATGTATTGATATGGGGTCTGATAAATCACCTGAATATCCCAATCGTATTGCAATATCAACAAATTTTTCTAATGCGATATTTTTTTGCGGAAATTGATTTATAGGAATACTATATGCCATAGCACTAGCACTGGTATTGATTTCATTTCCAAAATTACTTGTAGATCCTCCAGACTCTAGCCAAATAATCCTTAATTGCGTAAAGAAGTCATTTACAGTATTTGGATTTGCTATTCTGATTCGTGTTTCTAATCTAGGAGGTAAATGATCATAAAGATATGGCAATACTTCTCCATCAACAATACCTAATACATAGGGTCTAATTCTTTTTTCATAAGTATCAATTGTATCTAGTGAAGTGAACCTTTCACTCATAAGTGCTTTTAATAATGCTCGTTGGTTTCCAATCATTGTTTCTCGATATTTACCTTGCATCCAGTTATAGACTTCTGCTTCAGTAACAATATTTGCATTAGCATTATATGGGTTTTGTACTGGAAAAAATCTACCTGTCATTTTACTTTTCATGACATTCGCTCTTTCTGNAATGGAATTGTCAAGTTTTTCTGGTGAAGATATAAGCTCATAATCGCGATTCGTTTCTTTGTGACTCGAAGAGTTTGGAGACTGGTCCTTAATAATTTCAATAAGTGGTTGGAAAATAGTTAGATATTTTTTCGCAATAATCTCCCATACCTTATTTCGTTCCTTGACTGTATACTTTTCGCCATAATATGAATCGAATTGGTCCTTCATCTTTATAAATAGATTATTAAGAAATACACGAGCTTCAATGAGAATCTCCTTAGGACAATGGGGTACTAATTCGGATATCATATATTTAAGAGATTCACAAAGTAACGATCGATTTTTTCTTAGTAGAAGGCTTCTTCTTTATAGGAATCCGACTTTTTTTTTTACGTTAAAACAATTTTGTGGTTCAGTATCTGAGATGCTTTCCTCATCCTCCTTATCATTTTCCTCGTCTTCGTCTTCTAACACTTCAATAGGCTCATCCTCTTGATCGGAATTTTCTGGTTCGGATTGATAAGTATAATTAACCTTCTTCGGTTTCTTACCGAGTTTAGGACACTTATTTTTTCTATGCCCAATTTTTCCGCAATTTGAGCATTTGTAAGTAACTTTAGTAGGCTTCTGCGGTTTCTTTGTAGCATATACTTTTTTAGTATTATTATTTTGCCCAAAAGGTTCTTTCTTAATATGATTAGATTGTCTTCCATAATTTCTAGTAAGGTCGTTTTCAACAAATTGATGTATTGATATGGGGTCTGATAAATCACCTGAATATCCCAATCGTATTGCAATATCAACAAATTTTTCTAATGCGATATTTTTTTGCGGAAATTGATTTATAGGAATACTATATGCCATAGCACTAGCACTGGTATTGATTTCATTTCCAAAATTACTTGTAGATCCTCCAGACTCTAGCCAAATAATCCTTAATTGCGTAAAGAAGTCATTTACAGTATTTGGATTTGCTATTCTGATTCGTGTTTCTAATCTAGGAGGTAAATGATCATAAAGATATGGCAATACTTCTCCATCAACAATACCTAATACATAGGGTCTAATTCTTTTTTCATAAGTATCAATTGTATCTAGTGAAGTGAACCTTTCACTCATAAGTGCTTTTAATAATGCTCGTTGGTTTCCAATCATTGTTTCTCGATATTTACCTTGCATCCAGTTATAGACTTCTGCTTCAGTAACAATATTTGCATTAGCATTATATGGGTTTTGTACTGGAAAAAATCTACCTGTCATTTTACTTTTCATGACATTCGCTCTTTCTGCATCATTAAAAGCGGCAACACCTAAAGATCTGGCTGTTTCATTTATAGCTCTAAGTTTTGTATAATAAGTATGCGGTGGTTCTTGTCCATCATAATCTGGTAATATAGCAAGACGTGGTGAAATAGTTTGCATAACATCTTGTATGGCGGCCATGTTTGGATTTGGTAATGGATTATTCTGTAATACAAAAATTTGTTGACGTAAATTAATAATTGTTTGCCGTGAATTTTTTTCTCTATTCTTCCATTTTGTATATTTAGCAAATATTCGTCGACGCTCTTGCTGTTCATTTGTAAAAGCGGTTCGTGTTAAATTTAAAATTCCTTGGGAAGTATCATATTGATTTTGGAGTTGGGTAATTCTTTGATCGATTGGTTGATTATTTTGTGCTATTTCCTGGAGTCTATTTGCAGATGTTGAAATTAATCCAAGTTTTTTTAAAATAGCATCTCGACTAAAAGGTACTTGAATTCGATTTTGAAAAAATAATCTAACATCACCTAGATGCTTTTGAATATCCTCATAATTTTGCCTAATTTCTATTGCAGGCGGTTGGGGTGGCCTTTGGGTCATATCTGTATTATCTTCTAATATATTCCTATGTGAACATATTTCATGTATCCTGGTTTTTAACCGATTTATCTCATCTTCAAGATTAATTAATTCTTGCTCTAAATATAAAATATATGATTCTTTTTTCTTGACGTCTTCTAATGCTATTCTAAGACGTTTTTTTAGATTTAAGACCCGAGATTTTAATTCTTGAATCTCTGATTCCTGTACTATAATAGTGCTATCCTGGAATGATATAGTTTTGTTGCATTGCTCTAACTCGTAAAGATATTTCCGAATTTTTTTCTCATTAAGTATATTAATATTTACCTCAGAGTTAAGCTCATCTCTCAAAACTTTATTGGTTTCTAACGTCTCAATGTGTGCTAGATCCATGAAAAATTTGTTATCTATATTAAATCAAAGTAATGCACGAACCTGTAATTTTTATTGATTCACAAAAAGCCCGTGAACTTGATATTAGTATTGATTTGCAAAAAATCTATTATCATCCTTCTGGCTATCAAAGGACTAGTAAAAAACTTTATGATGTTTCATATAAAGTCGGATTTGATTTTACATTGATCGAAGTTTAAGAATGGCTTGAGAGACAATTATTACACTTAATTCATAAACCTCGACCAAAGTATATTCCTTGCGTTAGTTTTAATAAGATTACTATTCCAATGGAAGTTATACAGGCTGATTTATGTTATATGCTTCATGATAAAATTGGAAACAAGATTTATAAATATGCTTTAACGTGTGTTGATATAGCAAGTCGAACTAAGTGGGTTTGTCCTTTGACCGATCGAGATTCTGATAGCGTTGCTAAAGGATTTATAAAACTTTTTAAATTTCATAACTTTCCTCTTATACAATTAAAGACATTGCAAACAGATTATAGTCCAGAATTTTATGGGAAATGCGAAGAATTAATGATTAAATATAATGTAGAAATTAATTGAAGCAAATCGAAAAAAAGACAAGGTATAGTTGAAAGATTTAATCTAACTTTGCAAAAGTGGGCATTTTTTATTCAAGATACAGTAGAATTATTGTTACCTCCAACAGAACGATGTAGAGATTGGGTTACAGATCTAACTATATTTCTTGAAAATCTTGATAACACTGTAACGCGATTAATTGATATGTCCCCTGCCGAAGCTCGAAAATTAAAACATGTATATGCTAAGTCATTTAAACCAAGATATGGCCCTATGGGATATGATGAAATTCGTTTAACATATAGTGATTCTGTTTTATATTTACTTAATCCTGGTGAATTGGAAGGTGGAAGAAAACGTGTTACTGATTGTAATTGGTCTCCTCAAATTTACTATATTAAAGAATCGCTGGTACAAAAAAATCAACCAGTTTTATATTGGTTGGAAGATATTGATGGCAATGGACCAAAGCGGTCTTTTGTCCGAGAAGAATTATTATTAGTGAATAACAATATAAAATATCCTCCAAAATGGATACTTAATAATTAGTACTTAGCTTTTATGAGTTAACCCAAGAATCGAGTTCCTCTTCTATTTCTTCTTCTGTAGCAAATGTAACTTTAACAATTGTATAACATAATATATAATATGATTTAATTGCTTTTTGAATTCTTGGGTCTTTCTTATAATAACCTTCGTGATCTTCCATAGTTTGATTGTATACTTCTTCATTGGGGAAATTTTCTATCGCTTTTTTGTATATATACATTTCAGGATCTTCAGACCCACGCAATTCATCTAATTGTTTTTTATACCGACTCATAAAACCTTTATTCTTTGGTTTTTTACAGAAAATACCTACTCTTAGAATAACAAGTATTGCTTTTTCGATATCTTGCCAAGTTGGAATAGAGGATTTAATCTCTGTGGATTGTTGATCAATATTTTGGGTAGTAGTTGACATTTGAATATGTATTATGTTTATTAAACTAAAAGATATAGGTGTTGGTAATCCGTTGTTTGTATTAATATACCAGATCTTTTGTTTAAATTGAAATTATTCATATTTATAGCGGAGCTAGTTTCTTTGAAACATATTTTATATACCATGCTAGGGGATTATACCTGTTATTATATACACAATTCTGGAGAAGTTTGTGGACGTGGTTGTCGTCGTCCTGAAGGTTGTTTTGATCATTGGAAGTCTAAAAAACGTTTTCCTTGCAAAGTTTGTGGTAAGCCTACTAGTTCTGAACCTGGATTATGTAGAGCTCATGTTAAAGGGTATTATGTTATGAAATGCTTATATGGACAGAGTAATGAAAAATTTACATCAAAAAAATGTGATATCAAAAAAAATTACACCAAAAAAAATACGATATCAAAAAATTTACACCAGTTGTGATTAAGGTATAGAAAAATTTACACCAAAGAAGTGTGATATCAAAAAATTTACACCGGGATGTAAATTTTTGTACCAGAAAAATAGTGAAGAATCATCTTTAGATTGAATTCTGCTATATCAATTAATATTAGTATGCAATTTAGGCTTGATTCACGTCCGAGAAGGGATCAGGATATTCATTAAATTCATATCCTTCACCACTTCTCTTGGACTTTTTTAATGGCAAGCTGTATATCATAAATTGTATGGTATAAGGAATTGTGTTCNTGTTATTATATACACAATTCTGGAGAAGTTTGTGGACGTGGTTGTCGTCGTCCTGAAGGTTGTTTTGATCATTGGAAGTCTAAAAAACGTTTTCCTTGCAAAGTTTGTGGTAAGCCTACTAGTTCTGAACCTGGATTATGTAGAGCTCATGTTAAAGGGTATTATGTTATGAAATGCTTATATGGACAGAGTAATGAAAAATTTACATCAAAAAAATGTGATATCAAAAAAAATTACACCAAAAAAAATACGATATCAAAAAATTTACACCAGTTGTGATTAAGGTATAGAAAAATTTACACCAAAGAAGTGTGATATCAAAAAATTTACACCGGGATGTAAATTTTTGTACCAGAAAAATAGTGAAGAATCATCTTTAGATTGAATTCTGCTATATCAATTAATATTAGTATGCAATTTAGGCTTGATTCACGTCCGAGAAGGGATCAGGATATTCATTAAATTCATATCCTTCACCACTTCTCTTGGACTTTTTTAATGGCAAGCTGTATATCATAAATTGTATGGTATAAGGAATTGTGTTCAGGTGACGACAGAACATTGAATTGATGTACAAAAAATGATATGCTTGATGATGTTTTTGAGGTGTGAAATATAACAAGTTGACTAGTGCTGTGTCAGAACTCCCAAAATTGCCCTACTACACTTACCAACCCCAGAAAGGTAAAACATTCCGCTTGGCTCCTAATAAAGAAACTGTATTAGCCGAACTCTGGGAATGGACTAAGCAAATGTCTTCATTACTCCCCAATGAACGAAAAAGTGCATCTCTTATCTGTCATATCAGAAAGGATGTACAAGGAATAGTTCATGCTCTCAGAACCGATTTTCCTGAATTACGTATTAAAAATTACCATGGTAAGTCTGATCCAGCTGAAAAGTCTCAGGATTTTGGTAATGTTGATGAAGCATGGAAAGATGTGGACCTCGTTACATATACTAGCACTTTAAAAATAGGCGTTTCTTGTACTAATCACAAGTTTGAGCGGGCATTCTGTCTCTTCAACAGCTATATCGAAACAAATGCTGGAACAAATCAAATGCTGTTCCGTATGAGATATATCAAGGATTATGTGTGTTATATTGAGCAAAGAGCATCTAATGTTCCTATTGCGGAAGAAGAGCTATTCAACTGGTTATTAAAAGCAAAACGAGAGTCTCTACCTCCGGAACTTCAGAATAGAGGAATATTCCCAGATGTAGAATCTATCATTCGAAATAAGGATATTCCAACAATTCGATTATGGGTGGCATATATGTTGGAAAAATTTCGATCTCGTCGTTTATTTGGGTGGAGAATGGTAGATTTTCTTAAAAAGGCAGGTATGATAGTTTCTATAATAAAGGCCACTCCAAAAGCTAAAGATGATACCACGACATTAACTGGAACAGTAAAGGAGCATGCTTCAGCTATTAAAGCAGAGGAAATTTCAGATATTGCTAACGCCAACATTCTCAATCATGAGATGGCCGAACACTTAGAAAACAAGCCAAAGAAGACTTTAGAAGAAATGCATGCATTAAGCTGGTACCATATTGCAGATTGTTATAATATGTCACCCGAATCAATAACCAAAGATTTTATTTCAGAGTATGGTAAGTACGAACATATGAAATGGTTCAGAAACCTCCGGAAACTACGAGACGCAGGCACTAATAACGGGATGGCAGTTGATGCTATTATCCGTGAAGATTATAGAAATGATAGACTTACAACCGTTACCCAAGCTGAGAAGTATCGAATTTGTCTGGAATTACTAAAGACTTGTACACCCGTTAAAGATATTGATGATCGAAATAGATATAAAGTTAATGATGTTAAAACATGCTTAAACTCACCAGAATCGATACAATACCTCAAAAATTTGGTATCAAAAATGGCTCGGGTTTTTGATAATACAGATACATCTCAACGTGCTAAAAAATCTGAATTAAAAACTTTTAGATCGAAACTTGATTTATTAAATTCAGCACTTTATGCAACTTACGGTTTGAAACTTAAAGGTACAAATAACAAGCATATGCATTACCATCTAGTTGGACCATTCGATAGCGAAGATGCCCCAAAATTGCCAGCATATCAGACAGTTGGAGGACCATTTTACGAGAATGGCGAAGATATACGATATGGGTATAGTAAACTCTCATCTGACGAATTAGAAACCCCATCCAATTCTATCCCACAAGATACTCAGGACCTATTTGATATCTGTTAAAATGTATGTCTATCCAATGAGACGATTTATGATATATCTTACAAAGGGGATTTTTGTGACGCTTAAAAATAATACTTGTAGAACGGAGCTCATGCCAGGGCATAAAAAATACCCTATCAATAACACCATTTTTGTGACGCTTAAAATCGAGATCTATACAATTATTCATCCGCATCCGCTTCTATTCTCTGCGCCTTTTGTCTCTCATACCAATTTCGAAAATAAATCTTCTTCGCATGTTTAGGACAATATCCTATAACAGCACTTGTTCGTTCCTCACAGACCCCACAAGGAATTTTTGTCACATTCCTATCATATAATTTCCAGTGTAGTGAACACCCTGTGATCCGCCAACAACCTTTTCCACAAATCGAACCATCTCTTTTGACATATGGACAGGTTAAACGCCCTGAATCATCTTTTTTAACGTTTTGACGGGTTGAGTACCCAGGATCACCCTTTTTAATGTATTGACAGGTTGAATCCCCATTCAAATTGTTTTAGTATATAACGTATAAAACCTGTTTCACTTTTTATGTGAATATATTTAATATAAAACCAATTTAAATCCCGCCTTCTCATGGTCAAGTCCATTCGAAGCCAGAAAGTAGATAACATATACTGGAACATATACATCTTTTTTCTGAGAGATAAAGAGGAAAAAAGGAAATCAATTTAAACTTTTCCAAACTATATTGCAACAGCGTAATCGAATATATATTGATACAATATATACCATACCAATACTACACAAAAATGTATAAAATGTACACCCGAGAGCCAGAGTATAATAAAGAAACGATTTCTAGCAATGAATTATTTAAATTGCCTAGACGTTCAGGAAAACCAAAAATCTATAACCCAAAAACTAATCGTATGGTTGCAATCAATGGGTCTGCATATAATAAATTGATACGCGATGGTTATATACATTGGAGAGAGGAAAGACTTTTGATTCCGCCATTCAATGAAATGCTGATACTAAGAAAATGTCTATCAATTGTATCTAATAAGATTGGGGATATTGTTGCAGAAAAAAGTCTTCTTACAAAAATCGATGGGAAAGTAAGTTTACTAGAAATCCTGCTTAAAGGAGACTGGAATAGTTTCGCTATATGCAATTTGCTACAATTTAGCTAGGACAGTAAGAAAATAAGAAAATGGAGAAATGATATACTTGCGAAATTTCTCTATCACCCAAATTTGATTTTCTCTAAATATAGACCAAATGCCTTGTATGATGTATTCAGTAAAGCAGATGTTCTAGGTCTAGAACATATACTCGCTATAGCGCGAATGTTACAATAAAAAAGTAATAATTACCTGATGCATTATCATAGCCTGGATCGCAACTCCAAAGCTATATGCACTACGTACATGCGAAACAAATTTTTTCGTTGTATTCTATGTATTGATAAATTTCAAATCGACTGATATGTATCATGTACCTGGCATATATCGATTATTTTTTCCAGGACCTCTTATTACGGAGTAATGGCACTTACGTGCCTGAGTAATGCTATATCTTCTTTAATGCCAGTTATATTTTGCGCAATCTTATCTTTCAAAAAAAGTGCATTACATGCATTACGTAGAGCTATGGATTCCAAAACCTTCGATCTATTCCGTGTCTTGTTCGCGTTCATTTTCTGATAGAATTACATTAACCACGACCCATTCAATTTTTGGGCATAGATATACTGACCCGAGATAATTAATTTCGATTTGAAAAAAGAATCCCATAGTATATATCAGACGAAAGTAGTCTATATAAAACATCTCAACTTATTAACCATGGCAAAAATCGCTACATCGTTTGTAAATCGCTACAAATTGACTTCTCAAACTAGTTTACCCCAACTTAGTGGTTATACCGAAGAGTTGGCTAGAAATCTTTCAGATGGTAAGACAAAAGAGCAGGCTTAAAAAGTCAGAGATCAGGCCAAAAGACGCTTCCAACAGTTGGGGTTGAGCAAGGAGCAAGCGGATGTTCTTATTCCTATTCGAGTTCCTGGGAGACGTATTGAGGAAAGAGATCCAATTAAAGCTATTGCGCAAAATATTATAAAAAACAATCTCTCACCTGAAGAGATAAATGGAATAGCATATGACTTGGCTTCTTCTGCTCCCACTACTGTTGCGGGGAATTCTCGTCTTAATTTATTACGAAAAGAGTTGCGCGAACTTGGGGCTGATTATCTCATCACTGCGGTAACGAAAATACCCTTCGTTACTGAAGAAGCAAATCAGATTCAAGCAAGAAAACGTATACTTCGTGGAATTAATGGTTACAATTGTCCCTCGTTCTTCTACCTGGAAAAAGTTCAGGAAAGACTTAGCGAATGTGATTTTACCGGGCCCCCTTCAATGCAAAATCTAATAGACGTAATGATAATGCTATGTATGCGATCAGCGGATGTGGAAAATCTTCGTATCAACCGATACAAACCAAGTCACGACTCGTGGTATAATCCTGACTATTCTTGGTATTGTACTGGTTATGCGAAAAATAAAGGTGAAGAAGGAGAACCCTGACCGTTCCTTTCAATGGAAAAAAATTCAATATGAGCAAGAGAATTACTTATCTGGATTCAGAAATCAATACCAAACAAATTCCCCTTCTTGTTAAAAGATAGGGGTGGAAATACTAATGTTACAATGCTTAATCAATTCTTAAGTCGTCATAAAATCACTTCATCCATATTGAGAAAAATAGGAGCTGATCACGCTTCCAGAGTCCATGGAGGTAAGAATAATTCCCGTCGTCAAACTTTGCGACAATTGGCATGCAGACATAAGATAGGTCATGCTTTATCTGTCGAGCATTATGGTGTGATTAATGATAGACCAGTTATTCCAATATCTAAGCAGGAAATTGATAAAGATGAGAATATCTATGATTTGTTTGGTAAATGCTCTGATGATGAAAATTAATTACTAATCACGCTTCTTTACTTTTGGCACTTCATACCAGCTCCGCTGATACCTATTCACTGATCTCAATATCAGATTCAGAGTCTCGCTCTGACTCAGATGTGGATGGGGACTCAGATGCAATATTGTTAAAAATTTTCTTTTTTCTTTTAGCCTTGCATGATGTACGTTTTCTTCAAGAAATATCTGGGATTGCTATCGAGTTCACAATTTCTTGTCGGATCTCGGGTTTCACTATCTTCAGTAATTGGTGGAGAGAAATCCAGATTTTTTTACCTGATACTTGCTCAACGATGTCGGATACCACTCGATTGGTAATATTTGATAGACTTTTATCTATTTTCAATCCCAATTCTTTCGCAATATCATAACTGATAATTGGACATTCTGAACCCGAATCACAAACTACTTCTGTATCCCGACCATTAATCGCTATTGATAGTTTTTTCATTGATTCTATTATCGATGCGATTTTATCATCATTCTCCTGTAAATTTTGATGTGCTGATTCAGTATTGTTATTAGCTTCGACCATTATATATGTTAAATTATTTTTATGAGTTTTGACACTAGCTCTGCTATTATTGCGCAATAAAAATATATTATTAAATAAAAAATTATAATAAAGCATCACAATGATAACTTTATCTTGCGAAATTATTCAGATAATGAAAACGGTTTTATTTCTATGTTCAGTAATTATATCAGAGTACCATCAGAATCGACTGGCCCAGAACGGAGTAATTTATTAAATAGTCTTATTCGAGCTACCCATCATTCATGGCAAGGGCTTTAGAGTGGATAAATATTTATTGTTAACTTTTTTTCGGCAAAGATATATAATACATAATATAAATTATCATCATGAAAGCGAAAATAGTCAAAGCTAAAGTAGAGGGTCAAAAAGTTAATTGTCGTCTTGAACCAGGTTTTCTTGGACTATCTATGTGCACTGATAAACTCCTCAAGAGAATCGGTGGTAAAATTAGCAGAAAGTTAACTCTCGAAGAAAAAGATAGTAAATTCGTTAGAGAAGAAACTACAGCTCCACTTGGGTTAGCCGTAATCCCACTTACCTTCACCTCTAACATAAAAAATAATGCTCGACTTAATAATAAGAAATCTATTACCATACCAACCGAAGTGCTAGTTGAAAAANAAATTATTTTTATGAGTTTTGACACTAGCTCTGCTATTATTGCGCAATAAAAATATATTATTAAATAAAAAATTATAATAAAGCATCACAATGATAACTTTATCTTGCGAAATTATTCAGATAATGAAAACGGTTTTATTTCTATGTTCAGTAATTATATCAGAGTACCATCAGAATCGACTGGCCCAGAACGGAGTAATTTATTAAATAGTCTTATTCGAGCTACCCATCATTCATGGCAAGGGCTTTAGAGTGGATAAATATTTATTGTTAACTTTTTTTCGGCAAAGATATATAATACATAATATAAATTATCATCATGAAAGCGAAAATAGTCAAAGCTAAAGTAGAGGGTCAAAAAGTTAATTGTCGTCTTGAACCAGGTTTTCTTGGACTATCTATGTGCACTGATAAACTCCTCAAGAGAATCGGTGGTAAAATTAGCAGAAAGTTAACTCTCGAAGAAAAAGATAGTAAATTCGTTAGAGAAGAAACTACAGCTCCACTTGGGTTAGCCGTAATCCCACTTACCTTCACCTCTAACATAAAAAATAATGCTCGACTTAATAATAAGAAATCTATTACCATACCAACCGAAGTGCTAGTTGAAAAATATAACTCTAAATTGCCTAATTATATATTACTCGGTAATAATTGGTTCTGTGGTCGCAAATATGATGATGATGAGCTCCAAACATACATACCTGAAATTGTAACTGATGCAGAAGATGCTTGGGTAAGAACAACTCTCCGTATTAAGGACCTCGGCTGGAAAGTTGGCACAGCCATTAATGTATATGTTAATAAAAGGTCTATTCACGATTTTTACAAATTACTTCCTGAGAAATCGAAAGATGAGTCGAAGACTCGAGACTTTGTCTCTTCATTGCCCCGCAGATTAAATACTTTTAATTCAGATACTTCTTCCAACTCAGATATTTTGGATAGCGATTCAAGCGATTCAAGTAATTCTTCCTCATCATGTTCGGGATCAGAAGATAAGCACATATATAAGACCGTGGCTGTTATACACCCGAAGCGATGTCGCAAAGTAAAAAAGAAAAATTAATTACATATAAGCAAAATATAGGGCCTTGCCCATGCTTCGCATAATAATCACGATACAATGGAAGAATATACTCAAAATTTCCTTGAACAATTCCTAAAGGATCATAATGTGTTAAGAAAATATATATCTCCAAAAAATCTGTACAGGCGATGTATTAAATGCCGACATGCGTATAGATTTTCAGTTGATACTCAATTAAGATATCATCAATATTGTTATCTGTGTTCCAGAAAACAAGCGGTATTAACTATTCAGCGGATATTTTGTTCATGGCATCGAAGACGAATAGATTCAGCCAAAATCGTCCAAAACACAGTAATTAAGTGGCTTTATCGACCTGATGGATCATTTATGAAGCAAGTCAAAGATCGATATTACCAACGGGCTGAACTGGATAGGTGATATAATAAGCCTCGAGGGAGCGATAACATGTGACTAATTTTTCGTTTAATAAATTATATTTACTTAATGTAAGAAAACAAGTCGGCCTACCCATCTGCCATATTTAATTTTTTCGTCTAGCTTAGAGAATTGTACGTCCAAATTTAAGACAGACTCTTCTGATCTTGAGAATGTATAATTATTTACCGAGTTATTAGTTTTTTTTTCGTGGTAATATACATTATTAAATACACTTAATATGTTCGTTGATATACTCGTTAAAGAAAAAACCCCAGTTAAAGCGTTAATTGATACATCTTCGAAATTTAATACCATTAGTAAGAGGTTGTTCGATAAACTTAAATCAAATCATGGAATACTCCCTAGCTGTGGTCCTGCTGAATGTCTCTATGGAGACGTAATAGGTGAGATAAATTGCTTAGATTTACAGTTTCGCTATAAAGGAAAATGGCAAAGTTTAGATTATACCGATGCAATATACTTCAAAATTCGCAAGAATCCAACATTTGATCTGGTATTGGGTCGAGGGTGGTTGTGGGTACATGAAGTTAAGATGAACTTTAAATTATCTTCTAAAGGAAGCTGTGGTCCTCATGCTAAAATTGAGATAGATGGTATGAGTATCCCATTAATCGATAAAGATTTTAACAAAGCCAGCTCCACTAAAAATAACTTATCTAAATCAACGGAATCTAAACCTGGTCTAG
>PQFF01000028.1:257042-302854 GCA_003547095.1 Diversispora epigaea | reverse complement strand
AGACAGACTCTTCTGATCTTGAGAATGTATAATTATTTACCGAGTTATTAGTTTTTTTTTCGTGGTAATATACATTATTAAATACACTTAATATGTTCGTTGATATACTCGTTAAAGAAAAAACCCCAGTTAAAGCGTTAATTGATACATCTTCGAAATTTAATACCATTAGTAAGAGGTTGTTCGATAAACTTAAATCAAATCATGGAATACTCCCTAGCTGTGGTCCTGCTGAATGTCTCTATGGAGACGTAATAGGTGAGATAAATTGCTTAGATTTACAGTTTCGCTATAAAGGAAAATGGCAAAGTTTAGATTATACCGATGCAATATACTTCAAAATTCGCAAGAATCCAACATTTGATCTGGTATTGGGTCGAGGGTGGTTGTGGGTACATGAAGTTAAGATGAACTTTAAATTATCTTCTAAAGGAAGCTGTGGTCCTCATGCTAAAATTGAGATAGATGGTATGAGTATCCCATTAATCGATAAAGATTTTAACAAAGCCAGCTCCACTAAAAATAACTTATCTAAATCAACGGAATCTAAACCTGGTCTAGTTCAAGAGGAGGTTATGAATATAATTAACAAAATTCTCTTAAATATCGAAGATAGACTCGAAGAGTCATTGTTTTGCAATAATAAACAACGAATATTTCACAATATAGCTCCCGCACCTCCCGCACCTCCAACACCTAGAAGATTAAATGATGATGTACCCAAAAATAGCAGAGCTAGCAAGAATAAGAAATATCCTAAAGTAGGCTCAAAGAGCCATTGCTCTGCAATAGATTTAGGCGATGGGTGTGGAAAGCTTTCAATAAAAACGCACCTCAATAATATTTGGAACTCGGTTCATTCTATAGAAAATGATATAGAGTATGGAGTTTTTGAAAAACTTCGTATTATTGAGTATGAACTAAGTTGTATAAATAAAGGAAAGTTACCATGGATAAAATCTGAGACAGAGACTAGTTCACCCAGTTCCGATTCAGAACCCACAGACTCAGGCCGATATAAACTCCAAAAGGATCGCATGCATAATACAAAGAAAAAGGTTGTCTCTCCTATCCGAAAACATCGTAAAAATAACTTGTCTAAATCAACGGAATCTAAACCTGGTCCAACTCTAGAGGAGGTTATGGATATAATCAACAAATCTCTCTCAGATGTCAAAGATAATAAGCACCGAAAGAGACAACATGGGATATTTGAATCGAAAAAAGCAGTAAGTATATAGGTAATATGGCTAAGTCTCGAAACAATATGCATAAAACAATGGGTAAGTTCACTGATAGTCCATCCCAGTATATGAATCTGCTTAATCCTCATAAATATGAACACACATATAATCCAGGGAATAACTTTGTGATGGTCGGAAATAAAAGTAAGGGAAGTATAGTAGGTGTATTTGATTATACTGAACTATATGTATACTTGGAAATGCACCACCCGTCGCTTCTGGCATAATTTCGTTTTGTAGTAAGACATTTTAACTGCCGGGGTAATCAGATTTTTTACGTATGACGTTGCACGTTCTTGTTACCCGTGATCGAAGCATGTGTTTGAGATAACGTGAGATGCGGGACTTTATTTCGGATAAATTAAGGATAATCTTAACCTAGACCCCGAGGTTCAGGATTTTATCCTATGTTTTCACATGATATAACCTTAATGCATGGGATAGGGTTAGGGTTTATCAGGGGTAGGTTTATTTATCACCATGTGTCACACCTTTCGAATATCGATTTTTATTAAATATCCTAGGGACTTAGAATTTTTTTACATGCGGAAACTATATTTGTCACCTAATATTCATCACACCACCTTTCATCATGTGAACTTCGCACGTGAAATATTTTCGATCACCTGCCCTTACACGTGAAATATTTCTGATCACCTGCTAAACTATGGACCAATAAAATTTGAAAATTCTTGGGTCTAGGATAATATCATGAACCGGGGGTCTAAGATAAGGACACTCATAAATTAATCGTGGCAGAATAAAAGCTTTACAGGTTAGATCCACATGTTTTCCGTGTGACCTAATTTCTCACCATTGGTATTTTTTATCAATTTTCATGTCATGAATTTCACTAAGAATGAAGCAATTTACCTATCTTTGCGCCGTTCGGACATAATGCCAATTCGAGTTGGGATAAATAATTTTGGGTGGTATATGAGCGGATATATAGGATGATATGAGTGAAAAAAGGTGGGTGTTTTCAGAAACTTATATGAGTTATGTCTACCAATATCTCATGCCTCGAAACTTTTGCATTAAATATTCTTAAAGATTCATTTCCGGAAAAAATTGCAAGTGGTATTAATATTCCCGAAGTAGACTCATGCTCGTTATGCAATCAAGAGCTTTTTTTGTTCGAAATAAAAAAGCCATTCACTATACTCGCCTGTGGACATATATATCATCGTGATTGTATCGAAACTTCTATCAAGAAACGTTCAATATGCCCAAAGCCCGATTGCAAGAAGGAGGTAGAATCTACGGTTGACAGCATGCCTGGAAGTCAGAATATTAATGATCTTATGGATATATCCCCTACACTATTTAACGACCCTCAACTATATGAGAGTAGCCCACAGAAAAAACGTGCCAGTGAATCCGTATCGGTAAGAGAAACCACGACTAAAAAGATTAAGAAGGCCGATGGAAGGAAGGACAAAGATTATCCCATGTTGAAAAAGCTTATTGAGAAACTGAAATCGTCTAATTCTTCAAGTAGTACCGCATCTCAAACCGAGTATATAACGAGACCAGGTAATTTTACTGATTTATACGATGCAATTATTAAGGCCGAGGAGCGAATTGGAAGTACAAATCAAGAAGTTATTAGAGCATATTTTTTGTTTGGAAAGAAGCTTGAAGAGAAGTTGGCAGAATATATAAAAACTAATAAAGAGCGTAAAGCTCAGAGATTGCTTACCAAAGAAGTGTCAGCGCAACTACCATCTGATCTATCGAAGAATGCAGTAGAAAAAAGAATAGAAAGGGCGAGAAAAATTTATGATCTGTTTACTACGATTGGTGAGGATAAAATAGAAAGGGTTAAGTCGTATTCAGCATTGCGAATCTCTAAGTTAAGCTGGGACGAGATTGATGCTATAGTAGAGAAATTCGAGGAAGTATAGCTTCGAGTTTCCAACTCATCCTGGTTACTGCGTCACAGGCACGTGATTTTCACTGACCGATCGGTCAACGAAAACGTAAAAGTATTAATCTTTCTATCTTTTATTTATATACTGTATAATAACGAATTAATAAAGTATCCATTTATATTGGCTGGCAAAATTAAATTTTACTTGTAATGATGCTAATTTACCCGAATTCTGGTTTATTCTTATTATAAAATGAAATGTAAATCATAATGGTAATAGATGACTTTAACTATGTATAACGATTAAAACTTNTCGTATTCAGCATTGCGAATCTCTAAGTTAAGCTGGGACGAGATTGATGCTATAGTAGAGAAATTCGAGGAAGTATAGCTTCGAGTTTCCAACTCATCCTGGTTACTGCGTCACAGGCACGTGATTTTCACTGACCGATCGGTCAACGAAAACGTAAAAGTATTAATCTTTCTATCTTTTATTTATATACTGTATAATAACGAATTAATAAAGTATCCATTTATATTGGCTGGCAAAATTAAATTTTACTTGTAATGATGCTAATTTACCCGAATTCTGGTTTATTCTTATTATAAAATGAAATGTAAATCATAATGGTAATAGATGACTTTAACTATGTATAACGATTAAAACTTTCCTTGATCGGAACGAAAGAGCAATAAAGATATACAAACTATTTCTCAAATAAAATTAAACGGATTCAATCTTAAGGCAATACAATTTTGAAATTAATTTTGTAAACTCACATGTAATTACAAATGATTTTATTGATGAATAAAATTAGCCCAAATTTGGGTTTTATTTTTATTGCGATTATTACTTAAATACAAAGTTCATCAGATGCTTCATTCTTTCAAGAATTTATATAATTTCCACTTAATAAATATTTAACCAACGAATATTATAAATAGCATATTAATTTAAAGGTTGATTTTGTTTTGGTTTCACTTTTGTTGACGCATTAAAATCATCTGTTGAACTTCGTATAAGTCGATTCTAAAAATAGCATTCATCAATGCTGGAGGAGGAGGAGGCAGTGGTGCGTATCCAATTGCAGGAATTACAGGATCGTAAAATACGTCGCTAACGGGGATCGCGATTATATAGTTAGGATCGTTCGGGCCATTACAACCAGTAGCGCCAGTAGGGGTTCCATCTTTATTCACGGTGCCAAATCTCCACTGTCATAAAAAATTTGACTCTTGAGCATCACAAGTAGTAAAGTAGAAAAAAATTTCTCAACAGTAAAACTTACTGTCTGCTTTTGAACTCCTTGTCGCCAAAGTGTGGCCTAATATTTAAAAGTTAAATACGTCCATAAAATTATATAAAAATAAACAATAAGACGAACCTTTATTGATCGGTCTCTTGCTCCTTGTGGGTTATTGCGTGAGTCACATATTTGGTAGATTTTGATGCCGAGTATAGATCGCACGTAAGATTGTCGTTTCCATCGCCTGCATTTGTCTTTTAAGTCAGAGGAAGTTTGAGATACAGCTACTTCGCAAATAATTCTTGCATGAGGGTTTCCCTATATCAACCGCATTAGTATCAAATTTTTCTATAAGCTATAAATTATATATTTCAAATTAAAAGTACCCTTATATCACTAGGTGGTGGTCCAGGATGTAGGACAGGAGGTGCTGGAACGAAGTTTGGATGTGGATAGACAGCAAGATCTGGAGAAATTCTAGCTCCATCTCTAGCTGGTGAGTGATGTACTATGAAAGACCATGAAAAATATTAGAAAACAATAAGTAGGAAATCAAACAACTGGAAGAAATTCTCTTACATGGAGTACCGGAAACTTGTATTGGTGCATTAGGAGGGGTGATAGCAGGAGGGTTGTGAGCACAAAAATAGTATCTCAGCACATCAGCAACAGCTTCGTGCTCAGGTGAGCTCATTTCGACTATATTTACGGTGCCGTTTTTGTATTCAAATTTGTATACACTTGACTCTTGATTTTCAATGAAAGAGTTATAATCATGCACAGAAACGCCTGAGACAAGCGGATAAGGGAGACTGCAATTCGTACAAGTTAGCACTGAACGAATTGAATAAAACTAGCACGATGTCTACCCACCTGGTTTCGTTTAACGGATTTTTTGGTAAATGAATCCTCTCTAATGCCTTAAGAACCTTATGTAAATTAGGTTTACCCATTTTTATCATTTTTGTTCTTCAACGAGATAATTGAAGGAAGAAAATGTAATTTACTAGTTTCCTGTTTTTGTGCAAGAGACTTTATTACTTTTTAGGTAAAAAATATTTATCCACGTGCCCACTAGTCCGAAAAAAAGGTTGAATCAGGTATTTGACGAAATTAGGGTAGCCTTTTCGGATATCACTCAAAGATCCAGATAATTTACAACCTGTTCGCGAAATAGGAGGTGGAAAAAACCTAAAAGAATAAAATCCTACAGGACAGGTGCAATTGCTATCTTTTAGATTCAATAACGCAAAAATAAATACTTGATTTACATGATAAAATCCGGGATTACATAACATTTGCGTAATTATCGGAAAAATGATACAGACGCATACTTATTAGTGATTTAGATATTAAGTTTTATGAAAAAGTTTAGAAGCTTGATTAACGAAACTTTTAATTTTTTGTATTCTTTCGGGGATAACCATTTCTGGTTTTTCATCATACCATATCTCAAGTAAGAAAATTCCGTTATCTTGACATATGCATCTTTTTAGCCGATCACGATTTACAACATCCTCGAGCTTTTTGATGTCTTTATACCAGCTAGTGCTATGGAGCCGATGCTGACTTCCTTGCACCTCCAATCCGATTCGATGATGGCGGAAGAAAGCATCAAGTTCTAATCCATTCAAGAAAGGAGGCCGATACTCAATTATCGGTCCCTCATTAAGAATTTCCATAGCTATCTGAATACATTTATTCTGGAATTTACGATTTTTCTTAGATATCAGCTTCAGTTCCAATTTCGTAATTCTAACTTTAAGATCATTATCTGCATCTTCCAGCTTTTTAATTCTGGCTAAAAGATCATCATCTGCATCTTCAAGTTTAGAAATTCTTTCACTCGACAAATCAATTCTGGATTGTGCATCTGCCATTGTTTTATACAGGATACAGGTATGTTCAAAAGTTCATTTATTAGCATAGAAAAAATACGATCAGATACACACTACGTAAGAAGATTTATTACAAAAAAAGTTCGATCATATATACATGTCATCAATAACAATACATCAGAAAAAAAAATAATTCACAAAATATACACGCAAAAATAAACACGATTTTTATATGATAAATCAGCCGATTTATGAAGTTAAAAATCTATATCGGGTATGTAATACATCGAAGTTAAATCTACAAGTAAAGATGCTAATTTTCCGATATGCGTGTCAGCAAAGTAAATAATGTCGTGTAATTTATTATGCAGTTATGTAACATTACACAAAAATAACAAATGATACGTTGTACGTTCCTCTAACCGAAAATCTTTATTGATAAATATACGATAAAAAATACATATAAAATTACAGGACTCCATGAAAAAAATTCGTTTCAAGAAAAATTTCCGGGACCTAATTCCAATTGTTCGGTCTCGGAAAATTATTCCAGAAAAATTATTAGTTATGCATGTGATCGCGGAAAATGATTTATGGTTGTTATATATGTATTGTTGAAGTCAACTTATGCTTTTATTTTTCGTGATTCCAGAATCACGGAAATTTCTTGGCATTTTTCTTGTATTAAACTTTGCTCATGCGAAATTCCTCTAACGAAAAATCTTTATTAATAAATATATTATGATAAAAATACAGGAAAAATTATATGATATATGAAGAAAAATCTATCTATTTATGGGATGGGGATGTTACTGTGGGACTTGGGGAAGTATTTCGGGCGGATGTGAAACAGCTTGCTCCATTGCTTGTTTAAGCAAATTCTTATTCACAATTATAATATTTCTCAAGGTCAGTAACAATCTTATTAAGGCTTTTGTACGCAACCCTACTTCCGAAGTTAATGGAATTTCGGCATAATCTAGATGGAAGTATCTTGGTATCCCACTTGCATCGTTAACAAGGACATTTAAATATATTTTCTCACCGGCTACTTGGATCCCGATCACACCAAATTGGTTGCAAGTAGGTCTATATGCAGAACTTATATAGCTACTTCCATCCAATAATTCTTGCCATAATTTTATCTCATCATCTGTTTTTTTAGTAGGACTGCAGACAATGCGAGAACTTTCTACATATAAAAATTCCACCAACTTTCCATTACACCTTTCTAGAGCCATAATATCAGGCTTTTTTCCCATTTTTACTTTACCTGTTCCATCGTTTCTATGTGCCTTACTTGCTAAGCTTTGACGTTCAACCGTGCTCAAACAAATATATCCATTTGGCAAGTCACTTAAACTAGCTCGAAGTAATGGCATAATCACATCCGTAATATAAGTCCCTTCACTTTGTACACTACTCGTGGCCCTTGTGCTAAAAGCCGGATTGCACCAAATATCTCCTCTAAATTTACAGATATAAATTAGCGAAGGCTTTAGTAAAACTAAAGATATAAATGATTATTAGTTACTTACAATACGCCAAGTATCCGTTCTGCTGTTTTTAACAATTCGAACTCATCCTCCTTCCATAATTTATCGTGCACGATATTTCTAATATGGTTGGGATTATCTATCTTATCAAAATTTTCTACAAATTCATCAACCCTAGAAGAAATTAATCTAGGAACTTCACACTTCATATTCTCTCGAGGTTCCTAGATAATAATAGAAATTATTGTTATTTTTGGAGAAAAAAAAGTAACACATACTATATATTGTTGCAATGCAACGAGGCTCTTCCTCTATCTTTACCATAAAAGTACGTCTCTGTCTGTGACTTAGATTTTTAATAATTTCCGAATCGTCACTAAGAACAGTACTTGCGATTGGATCTCTCCAGGTAAGTTCAGAAATATTCAATCCTCCATCAATATTTTTCTTAAGAGCTCCGTAAAGATTTTCATCAGCATTGGTTATAGGTGAACCAAGTTTCGTTTTTAATATTCTAACATTTTGCTCAATTTCTTCTCGTGTATAATCGGTGGTCGATTCTTGAGCTATATTCAATACTTTCAATGCTTTCAAACTAATAATGGTGTTATATCCACTTTCCATCTACAGCAAATGCAATAAGTTAGTTATGTGATCACAATAATTTATCCGTCATATAAAGCTATCCCCGGGGAATTTATATATCTTTAACAGTGGGCTTTGCCCATAATATTCAATAATCAGATTATTTCCAACGCGTGAGTTTATAACTCATAAATGTATATTTTAATCTTTTAGCTAAAATAACCACGCATGACCAAGGGGGAGCAGAAACCTTCGATAATATGAGAAAATAATCCTGATAATATCGCTCTTCCAGGCCGACATTCCTCGGACTCTAACTATGGTCAGCTAAAAGAGTTGCTAATACATCTACTGTATTTCATCATAACTTAAAAAGTTGTTTTGGTCTAATCAATTATAAAAATAACGCAACTTACTTCTAGTAATATATTCATCACTTTAGTTCTTCATCTATTATTTTCTATCTTTTGTGAAGCAGAGCGTACCGCACGTTCAGTTAAAGTTCTAATAGTGTTATATTCACCCACTTCATCGCCATCCATTGTTAAGTAGAAAATGGATCCACTACAAATAGCTTCCAAAGGGGCTTCCAACAGAAATGATTCGATTTTTGCTGTTAATTGAGCCATGTCAAAAATAATAATAATTTTAATATAGAGTTACAACTAAAGCTTTCACCAACACCACTATACTCTTCTTTTAACGTGTCTCATTATTCCCTTTTTTAGTATCTCGACTTATAGATTAAGAAAGAAGTCAGTATATATACGAGAACAAAGAGTATGTACATATCTCGAGTCGATTATTCAAACCAGGTTATCGATACCCCTATTTGTAAAAAGTACAACATAATGCTTTAGTTCTGCGATAAATATAAATAGTGAAGCTGACAGAATAAAAAAATGATGTTATATATCCGCTTTTGAGATGTTTTCTCTCAGATATGCAGGATGTAAGGGGTGCTAATTAAATTTAGTAATCGGTGTATCGCATGACCTGATGATGCATGCAGATTCTATTACATTCGAATTCCTTCTATGGTATATATCACATGATAGGTTAATTATTTTAGCGGAAACGTCAAGTTACACAAGTTATCTAATCAACTATAATCACTGGCGCAAGTGGTAAATCCTTGAATTTTTTTTCAATATGAGCTAAAACCTTTCTCGATAATATCCCGCCTTCTCACATTATATGCTCGAAGCCAAATATTTAGTTAGCAGTATATAATAATAGTTTCTCAAATATATGATTATCTTTAGCAAGTTAACTGTATATCTTTTTTCGAACTTGAGAGAAAAAAGGAAATCGATACTCATTCATTACAATATCTGTCATCTCCTCTTAACCCGCTATTAATTCTCGAAAAAGTTGTTTATCCTCATCTGTAATTGGGAGGTGAATTTCCCCAGACTCAAAGCCTATATCACAGGTCAAAATCCAAATATCGGGCAGCTATCGGGCACCTATCGGGCACCCGATATTTTTGAATATCGGGTACCTATCGGGTACCTATCGAGTGCGAATAATATTTTTATATATATCGGGCACCCGATATCTAGGGTTTTTTTTTGTAAATTTTATAATGCACCCGATATGACAGCGATATTAATTATTATTATTTCAGGCACCCGATATTACCTTCAATATCGGGTACATGATAATAAATAGTAATATCGGGTATATATCGGACACCTGATTTATTAAAAATTTTATTCAGGTTTTTCCTTTGGCTTATCTATCAGATGCATATACTTAAAATTCAAGTTTTCTTGCATAAAATCAGATATACTTTAAAGTTTAGTTATTGTTTGATATGCTCATTGTATTAGATAATCTCTTTATTATTAATTAATAAATAAATAAAATTAAAATTAAACATTAAATCTTCGATTCAATGGTATTATTGAAACATAATTATTCTTATTCTTATTCCCCATCCGATAGTTTATCTTAATGGCCTGACCATATATTCTATGCACTGTAATAATTGAATCTTGACCTTCCTCATAGTATTCTCCATTCCACANTGTCATCTCCTCTTAACCCGCTATTAATTCTCGAAAAAGTTGTTTATCCTCATCTGTAATTGGGAGGTGAATTTCCCCAGACTCAAAGCCTATATCACAGGTCAAAATCCAAATATCGGGCAGCTATCGGGCACCTATCGGGCACCCGATATTTTTGAATATCGGGTACCTATCGGGTACCTATCGAGTGCGAATAATATTTTTATATATATCGGGCACCCGATATCTAGGGTTTTTTTTTGTAAATTTTATAATGCACCCGATATGACAGCGATATTAATTATTATTATTTCAGGCACCCGATATTACCTTCAATATCGGGTACATGATAATAAATAGTAATATCGGGTATATATCGGACACCTGATTTATTAAAAATTTTATTCAGGTTTTTCCTTTGGCTTATCTATCAGATGCATATACTTAAAATTCAAGTTTTCTTGCATAAAATCAGATATACTTTAAAGTTTAGTTATTGTTTGATATGCTCATTGTATTAGATAATCTCTTTATTATTAATTAATAAATAAATAAAATTAAAATTAAACATTAAATCTTCGATTCAATGGTATTATTGAAACATAATTATTCTTATTCTTATTCCCCATCCGATAGTTTATCTTAATGGCCTGACCATATATTCTATGCACTGCAATAATTGAATCTTGACCTTCCTCATAGTATTCTCCATTCCACAACTCAGTATTGGATACTTCAGGCTCCATAAATTTATGCTTAAATCGTATGCTAGAGGAAGGCGCATTTTTATACCATTTGACATATGCTAGAAGATGTGTTTTGGGTCCTTTTGGAAGTGTTAGAGTATGTTCGAAGTAATATTGTACCTCCCCAGGATAAATATCACTTGTTCCATCTCTATATGCTTTCCACTTCGCTAATATAATTGCATTATTTTCATGTCGTCCAGTGATCTTGGACCCAAATATTTCATTACCTATTATTAATCGTGCATGTTGGTTCATAGTTACTTCCATACATGCGTTCACATCTTTCTTTTTTCTATTATATAATGTTACATACCATTCACATAATATTTTTTGAACCTCTTTAGGAATACTTACCTTTTCATGTGAAGGTGTTAGCATACGTCCTGGTATATATTCAGTGCCATAGATTTTATTGGACGTGTCATGTCTCAGGGAGATGAAATACTGTAACTCTTCTCTATCAAATTCATCAGTTACAGCTAAGCTGCCAGCAACTTTCTTTGGTGCAAGAAATTTAAGAGAATTCTCTAAGAGACCAGACGTCCATTGACATGAAAGATGATAATCCACAAGCGAATTTTTAAGAACAATTCGCATAAGTTCGGGTTCGATCTGCCGATTACTATTAGGATATGAACCTATGAAAAGATTTGTGTTAAAATTTTATTTATTATAATTTCGTACACCCGATATGTGCGGCTTACCTATGTATCCATTTAATCGCTCGTACGGGAATAACCAAAAACTATAAACAGAGCCATAATCCCGTATGCATTCAGGAATATGCATTGATAAATGGATATTACTTGTAATAAATTCAGGCCCATAGGTTCTTTCTATATTTATTGACATATCCCTTAATCTTTCTTGGGCTTCTTGCAGATCATCTTCAGTAACAAATCTAGCAACCAATAAGTTACACGCCCGAACAAAATGTCCCAATATCTTTCTATCATTATCATCTAACATGTCCCATAAAATTGTTGTTGCATATATCATAATAAAGGTCTTCCATTGGTCAGCAGTGAGCTTTGAAAATCCTTCTCCGATAGCAATTTTTGGAGGGATTCGACCAATATCAGATGGAAGTTGAACGTTATCCATCCTCTTTTGTGCTGTACGAAGTTGCTCGGAATTTAGCTTATTTTTTTTAATAAATATGGATTGAATAATCCATTTTGCAATCCCAAGGAACAAACAATGCATTGGATCCACTACTGCAAATCTGATCGGATCCATGTAAGGGAGACGAAGCAATTCAGACCATCGCACTCCGTTTATTTTAAAATGAGCTTCTCTTGTTCCTCTGGTGTCACATTTAAGCCATTCTTGAGCATATTGTCTATGTTTTTGGGGATCTGCAGATTCTGTAATCCATTGTTCATAATCATGCATACCACCATAATGAGTTTTTTTAAACTTCTCACTATATCGGCTTCTTTTCGAGCACCTGTGACATTTCATTACTGCAGATCCATGCCCAAATAACTTTTGTGTAGCTGGAATATCGGAAGAACCTACTAATATTGCAACTCTTATATCGAGCCCATCTTTATTTTCATATGTTTTGGGAACTCTCCATCCCTCCCATAATTCCTTAAGTTCATCAACTATCGGGGATAGGTAATNCATGTATACGTGTTGTCCAAATCCCAAATAATTTGGGATTTTGGATGCCAAAATGCACAAATTACTAGTATTTGGGATTTGGGATTTGGGATTTCGGCATTTGGGATTTCGGCATTTGAATTTTGAATTTGGGCGGCAGGTATAGGATTGAATAATCCATTTTGCAATCCCAAGGAACAAACAATGCATTGGATCCACTACTGCAAATCTGATCGGATCCATGTAAGGGAGACGAAGCAATTCAGACCATCGCACTCCGTTTATTTTAAAATGAGCTTCTCTTGTTCCTCTGGTGTCACATTTAAGCCATTCTTGAGCATATTGTCTATGTTTTTGGGGATCTGCAGATTCTGTAATCCATTGTTCATAATCATGCATACCACCATAATGAGTTTTTTTAAACTTCTCACTATATCGGCTTCTTTTCGAGCACCTGTGACATTTCATTACTGCAGATCCATGCCCAAATAACTTTTGTGTAGCTGGAATATCGGAAGAACCTACTAATATTGCAACTCTTATATCGAGCCCATCTTTATTTTCATATGTTTTGGGAACTCTCCATCCCTCCCATAATTCCTTAAGTTCATCAACTATCGGGGATAGGTAATAATTAATTTGGTTCTTATCGGCTTCCTTAGGTCCAGGTTATACATGTTCCCAAAATTAATTTTGGATTTTTGAGGTATTTCGACTTTTTGAGATTTATGCAGAATCTATTCTATATATGGAAGTAAAAAAAATACCCAGTTATGTGTATCTTCAATTAAAGAATAAATCTGGGTGGTTAAAAAATTTCGGGTTTTAAGTAAAATAATTTCGTCTTCTATGAAAAACTATTTTGACTTTTTTCCCCGAAATTGCAATTTCGGGGCCCCAAAATAATTTTGCGTGCAAGTATAGTCCAGGTAGGAAGCCTAAATAAATAATATTTTGGGCTTATTTCTTTCTGCCCTTGGAAGATTACATATCGAAGCATAAATAGCACCAGTGCTATGTTGTGTGTACTTAAAGGGTTGGAACCAATCCAAATTTATTAATAATCTTAAATTCGAGGTAGCAGTTTCTGGACTAAAAAATTTGCTACTATCGAAAGGAAATGAATTCCATACTTTCCCATCATATATATCAGCATAGATATTACTATCATAATTTCTTGTGCCCGATTGGTCTAGCATTTTTTCAAAGCCAGATCTCTGGTACAAGATACTTAATTGTTGTTTAATTGAGGGCTTAGGATATAGCATTTTAGGAATTGCTACCATATTTTTCATATTTCTTTTGAGGGAGGAGAGCTCATTATTGCATAAATTCTTTCGGGAAGGTATTGGATTGTTTGGATATTCTTCATAACGGCAATGCATGATTGCTAACTTATTGTTTTCTGTATTATTGCATACAATCTTAGAATCATATAATTTATGACAGTTTGTGCAAACTTCCATCCTTAATTTTGGTTGGAAAATTCCTAACCTTTTTTTTGCTAAAAATAAAGAAGCAGGAAATTCCCAAAACTTAGAATCGTCAATCATCTTTAGGGTATGGTTTAAAAACTTAATTAAGGCCTCCAGGGCCGTATCAGGTATCCGATATTTTTGTTGAAACTTAAATAACCACAAAAGTATCTCTACGTCTAATTTATCTTTTAATTCTATGTTTGATGACCTATGGTGTCCCTCACTATATAACAAATAATTAAATGAATTAATATTAAATGATGAAATTAATGGATTTTTTGTTNTAAATTCGAGGTAGCAGTTTCTGGACTAAAAAATTTGCTACTATCGAAAGGAAATGAATTCCATACTTTCCCATCATATATATCAGCATAGATATTACTATCATAATTTCTTGTGCCCGATTGGTCTAGCATTTTTTCAAAGCCAGATCTCTGGTACAAGATACTTAATTGTTGTTTAATTGAGGGCTTAGGATATAGCATTTTAGGAATTGCTACCATATTTTTCATATTTCTTTTGAGGGAGGAGAGCTCATTATTGCATAAATTCTTTCGGGAAGGTATTGGATTGTTTGGATATTCTTCATAACGGCAATGCATGATTGCTAACTTATTGTTTTCTGTATTATTGCATACAATCTTAGAATCATATAATTTATGACAGTTTGTGCAAACTTCCATCCTTAATTTTGGTTGGAAAATTCCTAACCTTTTTTTTGCTAAAAATAAAGAAGCAGGAAATTCCCAAAACTTAGAATCGTCAATCATCTTTAGGGTATGGTTTAAAAACTTAATTAAGGCCTCCAGGGCCGTATCAGGTATCCGATATTTTTGTTGAAACTTAAATAACCACAAAAGTATCTCTACGTCTAATTTATCTTTTAATTCTATGTTTGATGACCTATGGTGTCCCTCACTATATAACAAATAATTAAATGAATTAATATTAAATGATGAAATTAATGGATTTTTTGTTAATCAATCAGTTTTGTGTAACACGTGAAAACAAATAATGTAGCATGTGAAAATTAACCAACAAAGAAATAGCAATATTTAAAAAAATATTAATAAATACGAATACCAATTAATTATTTATTTTTAAGTGAAATATTCCTTTACAATAATTAATAATTTTATTAAATAATAATTTATTATAATAACAAGTGATCTAGGTTAGGGACGCTTTTTGTTTATAATATTTAATTTAATTTTTATAAAAAAATTAAAAATTGAATTTTTTTAAAATATGTATAACCATATCTTCTAATATTCTTCTTTTAAAAAATTATGTTTAAGAAATCTCCAATACTTATTGAATGCACTCTTTGTACTTGTCCAAAATTAAGATTTAAATTATTGCAATTTCATGATGAATTTTTAGATAAATATGTATACATATATCAAAAGATTTATATTCTTGATTTTGTCAAATAGAATTTTTGATTAATTATTTAATTTTAGTATTTGATCTTTATTTATTTAATCCATTTATGCATGAATTTTTCAAATTAATAGTATTTTAATGAATATTAATGTGAAAATCTAAAGTTTTGAAGGCTAATACTGTACTGAATATTTAAAAACAGAAAATTTCATTTAAGTTTTGAAAATTTGAATTAATTTTGTAATTTAAAATTATGAAAAGATACAATTTCATGTTTTTTATCATTAAACATTAATGAATATTTAGTATATTGATACAAAATTTTTACATCAATAATTCTGAAAATGATTATCTATATAATTGTTAGAATTATTATTATGCTCTAGAAAACATTTTATACATATCTGAGTAAATATTAGATAGTTTTAAAATTTGTCATTAATAAATAACTTTTTAAATTATTTGTTAGAGAAATAATATTATCTCCCATTTAAATTATTTGAATTTAATTTTGCTTATTATTTCAATTTTATAATTAAACTGTTATATATTCAACAGTATTAAATATATTAGTGTAATAATCAATAATTGTACAGTTGTGTCAGAAAGTAATGGCTTATTTTTTTTTAAAATAAAAATCTACATAATTTATATAATACTTAATTGATCTTCCTTTGTATCCAATACTATTTTAATTCTTTGTAGAATTAAGTTCACAATCTTTTTAAGAATTGATATATTAAATTTTGATCACTTTTCATCTATAATTTTTGAAAAATTTTTGTTTTTAAATATTGTTCTTTAAAAATTTTCAGATGTTTTTTATAGATTAAAATCAGAAAAATTACTGGCCAGTCCAATGTTTTAATTTTTTTTGTTTCTCCATTTTATACACTAGTTAAATAGAAAAAAATAAGTTAGTTTTATCATGAATAGGATTTTGATTAATGGCTAAATTTGCTAAAATTTATTAAGTATAGGCAGTTGATTTTTTTTGATTTATAAATAGAAATTTTCGATTTATGAATTTTCACAAATAGGATATCTGATTTATATATATTTGCATTATCAATAGAATTTTGATTTTTGTTTATTCAACCAGTAACAGTTTTATTTATAATTTAAATTGAAGAATCATCCTGTTGAAACATCATATGATTTATAGAATTGGAGAATACATGATAAATAAAATTACACTTGTTTCTGATTACTTATATTTTATCTCATTTTTAACTATACAAATCATTATATAATATTCATACTAAGGGTGGAAGAGGTATGACGATAAACTGTACAGTACGAAACGCTATTTTGTACTGTACTGTCGCGTGCCCTTTACGACAATGTTCTGAAGGTTAAAGAATCTTTCCTAACAAAAACTATCCTACAAGTTAAGTAATATCGTGCTGCTTCGGGAGATCCTCTTGATCAATCCACAGCAAATTACAAAGTTAGGTAAGAGAGGCAAAGGTGAGTGAGTTCTTTATTGTGACGGGGTCTTTTACACGCCAAGTTAGTTTGTATTACTTGTGCAAAGCGTATATGTAAAAGGTTTAAACAGCGATAAAATATACAAAGGTTTCAATAAAAATGATAACTTTATTAAATAATAATGCGGGATAATATATATGTAAGGATAATAAATAAGGATAAATAATATAAAGAATTTTAAGAATATAAAATAGAATAAGAATTAAAAGAACTAAAAGAATTAAAAGACTTATAAAGCTAAAGGTAAATTATAAAACTAAACTGAACTCTAACTTCAAACTTCTCTCGAACTCAATCTAAAAAGGACNAAATTTTCGATTTATGAATTTTCACAAATAGGATATCTGATTTATATATATTTGCATTATCAATAGAATTTTGATTTTTGTTTATTCAACCAGTAACAGTTTTATTTATAATTTAAATTGAAGAATCATCCTGTTGAAACATCATATGATTTATAGAATTGGAGAATACATGATAAATAAAATTACACTTGTTTCTGATTACTTATATTTTATCTCATTTTTAACTATACAAATCATTATATAATATTCATACTAAGGGTGGAAGAGGTATGACGATAAACTGTACAGTACGAAACGCTATTTTGTACTGTACTGTCGCGTGCCCTTTACGACAATGTTCTGAAGGTTAAAGAATCTTTCCTAACAAAAACTATCCTACAAGTTAAGTAATATCGTGCTGCTTCGGGAGATCCTCTTGATCAATCCACAGCAAATTACAAAGTTAGGTAAGAGAGGCAAAGGTGAGTGAGTTCTTTATTGTGACGGGGTCTTTTACACGCCAAGTTAGTTTGTATTACTTGTGCAAAGCGTATATGTAAAAGGTTTAAACAGCGATAAAATATACAAAGGTTTCAATAAAAATGATAACTTTATTAAATAATAATGCGGGATAATATATATGTAAGGATAATAAATAAGGATAAATAATATAAAGAATTTTAAGAATATAAAATAGAATAAGAATTAAAAGAACTAAAAGAATTAAAAGACTTATAAAGCTAAAGGTAAATTATAAAACTAAACTGAACTCTAACTTCAAACTTCTCTCGAACTCAATCTAAAAAGGACCTGTATTTATATCTTTCCCAGACACTTCCTGCGTCACAGATAACCTTACCATTCCTTACTTTAGATTGGTTCTTTTTCTAATAACACAATTTCCTTTATCTTTACAAGTATTTACCTGAGTATTTCCCTAGGTATCGTACCTGGGTATATACCTAGGTAAATTCATAGTGATAATCCTTCAAATGTAGTACTTACTAATCGGTACTACTGATCTACTCTATTTATAAATTCAAAGGTAATACATATAAGAATAAATATATAACTAAATAATAATAAATACTAATAAATATCAATGCACGGTGTCACAGTACGATTTTACAAAAAAAGTGTACAAAATTCGTACAATCCTTAACTGGTTAGGAGGGTTAGGAATAGTTAGGTTAGAGTTAGTTAAGATTAGGGTTGTTAGGGTTAGGGTTGTTAGGGTTAAGGTTGTTGGGTTAGGTTAGTTAAGGTTGGAGTTAGTTAGATTAGAAGTAAAATTTGGTTAACGGAATTTGTTTTATATTTTGGGCCACAGATATAAAATATTATTTTGTGTTACGTATGATAATATAATATAAAAATTAATCATACAGTCAAATTAATTTCAATTCGTACAATACAAAATAGCATTTCGTACCGTACAGTTTATTTGTATACCCGGGTGAAAGGATCAATTGATATGAAAGCTGACTCAATAATTACGCTTTTGGCTAATTAATTTTGTGCCAGCTAAATTTTGACTAAATTTTGGCTCAAAGGCTAATTAAATTGTGTCAGCTAAATTTTGGCTCAAAGGCTAATTAATTTTTTTCTGGCTAAATTCAGGTGCAATTTTGGTCACGTGACAAAAAGTTGATCAGATAAAATTATTAATTAATTTTACTGATATTAATATTTTAATATATTGTCTACCAATAAGAGATAATTGACAGAATGGAAAGGTCACTGCTTATACCATGCGAAGGCTGTCACCTTAAAAACATGAGTACGACTACCAAAAAAGTCAATAAAATTAATAAATTCCAAAGATGCCTTATAGAAATAGACTCAGGACAAGCTAATTATGTCCCGGTAAGGAAAAATATTGTTTTGACCAGTCACAAAGAAGATAAACGGATAAAGAAACGTCTCATCATATCACCACAATTATTAAAATTATACATAAATAATACCAATGAACAACAAAATGTACAACACGAAACTCAAATCTCAATACTTAGTTCACATAAACATTTGATAATTGCAGAAAATAATTTAAACAGGAAAATCTTAATTACACAGAAAAGCACTGGTCAAATGAACAAAAATCAGAATTCTATTGATGGCGTAAATATGTATAAATCAGACATCCTATTTGTGAAAATTCATAAATCAGAAATTCCTATTCATAAATCAGAAAAAATCGACTGCCAATATTTAATAAATCTTAGCAAATTTAGCCATTAATCAGAATCCAATTCATGATAAAACCATCCTATTTTTTTTCATTTGACTAGTGAAGCTTATCAGGGTTTGTAACTTTGGATATCTACACAGACGGTTCTTTACAAAATATAGAAGATACAACGCAAAAAGAAGACTCAAGCCGAGAGACAAAAATGGGAATCAGTTTGACAATTTGTCTGGGAGATGATTCAGGAGGGGTGCACGACTTTTATGCTAGAATAGAAAGGCCTCTTTTGTCAACACGACCAGAGTTATGGACAGTTCTAATGGCACTGGAACTGATTAGAGGGTATACAAAAATTAGGATTTATACGGATAGCGAGTCAGCAATACAAGCAATCAAAACTTTCATGACAGTACAAAAGTCAAATAAGAAAATCTGGGAGTTAAAAAATCCTGACATCCTTCAAGCAATTGTGGACAAATGTAATGACAAACAGATTACTTTTGACTTAATTAAAGTTAAAGCACACAGTGGAGTATACCTAAATAAAAGAGCAGACTATCTGGCCAAAAAGAGAGCTTTACAAGGAGAACTCCTGAGTATAAATACAAACTTTTTACAAAGAAACGTAGGTTTTAAATGGAATAACGAAATTTTCGATGAAAATATAAAAGATTTCGCAAAGCAAGAACGCAAGACAGAATGGTTTGTAAACTGGAAAACTCAATACAGAGTTTTTAAATGGTGTAACTATAATGTGGAATGTAATACAAATTGGAAAATGACAATGCATCTAACAAATAAGACACAGATAATATCAAGAATAACCAACAATGAAGACTGTAACAACAGAATATTCAATCAGAAAATACTTTTTGATGAACTTCCAATATTAAGAAATCTTAACATCAGGAAACCAGAGACATACAGACAAACAACATGCATATTATGCAAAAAAGACATAGAAGACACACTTCATCCCTTTATCTGTAACAATTTTAATGTTTTCATTCATGAAAAATATATTGAACAAATTGCACTGGTAGGGAAAAATCTTGACAGTCAGAAAAGTAAAACCAGCATAATTCAAGCATTCAGACACGAAAATTTTCTTAAAATAGATATGGGAAGACAACTGAGAGGAATAATAAATTCAGATCATTTCAGCTTCATCGATACTATGAGAGGCCTTTCATATAAACACATGAATCAAAAAATCAAAAAATACATCATAGCGAATACCCAAATAATAAAAGATATTCAATTTAAAGTACATTCTGACCTCTATATAGTCACACCATTGGTAAAAAAAATAAATAGGTGCTTATAAAGAGGTTGTGACTATATAGAGGTTTTTTTATAAAGCATTATTAAGTATTGGTTTCAAAGGGTGTGACTATAAAAACTCTGTGATTATAGAGAGGTTTTTTTACATAGCATTAATAGGTGCTGGTTTTGTGTGAAAGGGTGACTATAAAGAGGTTTTTATATGATGTGACTATATAGGGTGTGACTATAGAGAGTTCAGACTGTATACAATTACCTTAGGAAAATAATGAAATAAAGATGGATAGACAGATGCAAAGCTTTTTTGGAATGGGAAAAAAGCAAAAATATCAATAAAGAAAAGAAAATTAGTAGAAANTTGCACTGGTAGGGAAAAATCTTGACAGTCAGAAAAGTAAAACCAGCATAATTCAAGCATTCAGACACGAAAATTTTCTTAAAATAGATATGGGAAGACAACTGAGAGGAATAATAAATTCAGATCATTTCAGCTTCATCGATACTATGAGAGGCCTTTCATATAAACACATGAATCAAAAAATCAAAAAATACATCATAGCGAATACCCAAATAATAAAAGATATTCAATTTAAAGTACATTCTGACCTCTATATAGTCACACCATTGGTAAAAAAAATAAATAGGTGCTTATAAAGAGGTTGTGACTATATAGAGGTTTTTTTATAAAGCATTATTAAGTATTGGTTTCAAAGGGTGTGACTATAAAAACTCTGTGATTATAGAGAGGTTTTTTTACATAGCATTAATAGGTGCTGGTTTTGTGTGAAAGGGTGACTATAAAGAGGTTTTTATATGATGTGACTATATAGGGTGTGACTATAGAGAGTTCAGACTGTATACAATTACCTTAGGAAAATAATGAAATAAAGATGGATAGACAGATGCAAAGCTTTTTTGGAATGGGAAAAAAGCAAAAATATCAATAAAGAAAAGAAAATTAGTAGAAAAGATAAAAAACAACAAAAAAGAAAAAAACAACTTAATTAGACTAAAAAGCAAAGAATATGTAGCAACAAAAAATAACCTAGTTATGTCTGCAAATAAGATGAAAAAATTTATTATTTCTAATTTGTATAGGACAACAACATCTTTTTTTAACAACTTTTTTAAAATAGACAGCAATGGGGTTGTGACCTGTTGACTTTAAAGAGTTTATCTCTTTCAAGGTGGATGATCAGGTGGTTGAATAAATAGTTTTGTGATTATTTAATCATAATCAATCTTTATTCTTTTATATGTAATTTAAAGGGAATTCCTTTTTTTATTTCACTTTTTTATGAATAAAGAGAAGACCTTACTTGTCGTCAAAAAAAAAAAAAATTTTAATATATTGTTTTAAAATAGCTATAATTTGGTCAATTTTAATGTTACAGAAATGAAATATATATCATTTTATAGCTAAGAACCAGATCTTTCAATCTGTAATAGAAATATCATAGTAGAAAATTGTTTCTAGTTATGTAAAATTGATTTGAAATTAAAGCTAAAATTAATTATTTTTAAAAATTTAAAAATAATTATTTAATAAATTTTATAATTGTGCCAGCCAATCAGAATTGCGTCATTATTTAGCCTTTACGCCAGAATTTAGCCATTGTACCTGATTGCGTTATGGCTAAATTCTGGGCTCAATTGGCTAAATTAAATCTAACTAAATTCCTGGCTTAATTCATATTGCGTTGTTACTGTCCTATAAGAAGTCGTATACTTAAAATATACTTAAATTTTTTTAAAATATACTTAAAAATTTTTAAAATATACTTAAAATATACTTAAAATATACTTAAAATTTCTTAAAATATACTTAAAATTTTTTAAAATATACTTAAAATATACTTAAAATATACTTAAAATTCCTTAAAATATACTTAAAATTTTTTAAAATATACTTAAAATATACTTAAAATATACTTAAAATTCCTTAAAATATACTTAAAATTTTTTAAAATATACTTAAAATATACTTAAAATATACTTAAAATTCCTTAAAATATACTTAAAATTTTTTAAAATATACTTCAAATATACTTAAAATATACTTAAAATTTCTTAAAATATACTTAAAATATACTTAAAACAGGTAATGATAAGTATATTTTAAGTACGTGTAAGTATATTTTAAGTATATTTTAAATATAATAAAAATTATGTCACCCGAATTAAATATATTTTTAAGTATATTTTAAGTATATTTTTTATGTATATTTTTAAGTATATTTTTTAAACATATTTTAAATATATTTTAAGTATATTTTAAGTATTTCAACATATATATTAAAATATACTTAAAATATACTTAAAATATACTTAAAATTCCTTAAAATATACTTAAAATTTTTTAAAATATACTTCAAATATACTTAAAATATACTTAAAATTTCTTAAAATATACTTAAAATATACTTAAAACAGGTAATGATAAGTATATTTTAAGTACGTGTAAGTATATTTTAAGTATATTTTAAATATAATAAAAATTATGTCACCCGAATTAAATATATTTTTAAGTATATTTTAAGTATATTTTTTATGTATATTTTTAAGTATATTTTTTAAACATATTTTAAATATATTTTAAGTATATTTTAAGTATTTCAACATATATATTAAAATATACTTAAAATATACTTAAAATATACTTAAAATTCCTTAAAATATACTTAAAATTTTTTAAAATATACTTCAAATATACTTAAAATATACTTAAAATTTCTTAAAATATACTTAAAATATACTTAAAACAGGTAATGATAAGTATATTTTAAGTACGTGTAAGTATATTTTAAGTATATTTTAAATATAATAAAAATTATGTCACCCGAATTAAATATATTTTTAAGTATATTTTAAGTATATTTTTTATGTATATTTTTAAGTATATTTTTTAAACATATTTTAAATATATTTTAAGTATATTTTAAGTATTTCAACATATATATTAAAATATACTTAAAATATACTTAAAATATACTTAAAATTCCTTAAAATATACTTAAAATTTTTTAAAATATACTTCAAATATACTTAAAATATACTTAAAATTTCTTAAAATATACTTAAAATATACTTATTATTACCTGTTTTAAGTCTATTTTAAGTATACTTTAAGTATATTTTAAGAAATTTTAAGTATATTTTAAGTATATTTTAAGTATATTTTAAAAAATTTTAAGTATATTTTAAAAAAATTTAAGTATATTTTAAGTAATACGACTTCTTATAGGGCTGGATAGAATTACCATAACAGAAATATATCAAATCATATAACCATTATATGCATCTGGAAATTTTTTATATTGGAGGTTATTGTAATAATTTCGTTTTCAAAGATTATTGAAGGTTATCAGACCAATAATCTTCCCAAATATCACGTTTATTATGATAAAATGAAGGTTATTGAAGATTATCAATATCAATAACCTCCGGAGTATTACGTTTTATTAATAAAAATAAAAGTTTTCGGTACCAATAACCTTTGTAAATATTACGTTTATATTAGAGGTATTCGAAGATTATCAGAGTGAAGAACTTCAAAGGCTTATGTTTAAAAAAATTTACTGATAATTATTTAACCCTGTATTTTATTAAAAATTATCATTTAACAAAGTATATAAGTATTAATATAGTAATTTATTAATAATGATTAGTAATATTTATTAATATGTAAATAGCAAGCTAAATAGTTTAGTTACACAAAATGTAAGTAACACAAGTCACATGTATACGTGTTGTCCAAATCCCAAATAATTTGGGATTTTGGATGCCAAAATGCACAAATTACTAGTATTTGGGATTTGGGATTTGGGATTTCGGCAAAAAATACTAATCATAATTTGGGATTTGGGATTTGAGATTTTGGCATTTGGGATTTTGGCATTTGGATTTTGAATTTGGACGGCAGGTATAGTCACATGTTCACATGATATAGTTACACAAATATAGTATAATTATTATTAATTATCATTAATTAGTATTACTTAGTATCAATTATTATTACATAATATTAATTAACATTAATTTGTCCGGAGCGTAGCATAAAACACTATAAGGGACAAGTAAAGTGATACCAAAGTTTTGTTTTTGATGCTTTGATTTAAAAATATCAAAAACGTAAATATGCACGGGGTGTCTGTCCAATTTTAGATAATGATTACTAAATAATAATCACATGTCACAATATTATAATATAAATTGCTTACGTTCCAGACTTGCATGGTTTTACCATTTCCTAGTTATTAGTATAATCTATAGTATATATTTAGTAAGTTATATAGTAAATAAAGCTGATGTCCTTAATTATTTTTACAAGTCCTTAATATTACGGATTTTTTAAATGAATTACAATACAAATCTGTAATTCTGTAACTAATTACGGACTTTTGTATAATAATAAAGTATATATTTGGAATCTCCATGTTTTTGGCTTCAAAATGATACTTTTTTCATTTAAATCGGATAATTTTTGACCGAAATATTTTAAAATAAAGTTTACTAATTAAAAATTAATTTTAAAAATAATTACTAATAGTTTTTACATATAAAACTTTTAATTTTAATAATTAAATATTAAAAGTATTACATCAGTAAATTTTTTTAAACTTAAGCCTTCGAAGTCCTTCACTCCGATAACTTTCGAATACCTCCAACATAAACATAATATTTACGAAGGTTATTGGTACCGAAAACCTTCATTTTTATTAATAAAACGTAATACTGTGGAGGTTATTGATATCGACAACCTTCAATAACCTTCACTTTATTATAATAAACATAATATTTGCGAAGGTTATTGGTCCGATAACCTTCAATAACCTTTGAAAATGAAATTATTACAATAACCTCCGATATAAAAAATTTTCTGATGTAATAATTAAACTTAAAATTAAAAATAATTTGTATTTTATGTAAAAGTTTCAAATTCTGTACATTAAAATTAAAATAACTATAGATATTTAAACTTAAATGTTTAAAAATTTAATAATAAAATTTTAAAATTAAATAATTATGAATATTATTTTTACTTACAAAATAATTACAGACTTATAGAATAATTACGGACTTACAGATAATTATAACACTGGTCGAAAATTTATAAAACCTACACCTATCAGGTACCAGATAGGTGTAGGTTTTATAAATTTTCGACCAGTGTNTCCTTCACTCCGATAACTTTCGAATACCTCCAACATAAACATAATATTTACGAAGGTTATTGGTACCGAAAACCTTCATTTTTATTAATAAAACGTAATACTGTGGAGGTTATTGATATCGACAACCTTCAATAACCTTCACTTTATTATAATAAACATAATATTTGCGAAGGTTATTGGTCCGATAACCTTCAATAACCTTTGAAAATGAAATTATTACAATAACCTCCGATATAAAAAATTTTCTGATGTAATAATTAAACTTAAAATTAAAAATAATTTGTATTTTATGTAAAAGTTTCAAATTCTGTACATTAAAATTAAAATAACTATAGATATTTAAACTTAAATGTTTAAAAATTTAATAATAAAATTTTAAAATTAAATAATTATGAATATTATTTTTACTTACAAAATAATTACAGACTTATAGAATAATTACGGACTTACAGATAATTATAACACTGGTCGAAAATTTATAAAACCTACACCTATCAGGTACCAGATAGGTGTAGGTTTTATAAATTTTCGACCAGTGTAAATTACGGAATTACAGATTTTTTTTTGTTGAAATCCTTAATAATTACAATACAGACAGTAATATCATAACTCTTAATTCATAATTACAGTACCATCTTTAATAGTAAATATATTAACCAATAGTATTAGTGCACAACAATGGTACAGTAATGTATTTGCTTATAAAAAAGTCTATTCGACTTGGTTCCTTTAGTTTTTGATTTGAAAAAGTTCTAAGTTTAAGGAAGTTGGAAGTTAATATTATAATTATAAAAATATAATTATATTATTAGGAAGTAATCATTAAATAAAATATTAATAAATGTTAAATAAAATAATTAAAGTGATTTATAATTGTATTTATTTGACATAATGTTTATTAAAGTTATTTAATAAAGGAAGTACTTAAAATATGGATTATAAGAAAGTTTGTTATAAAAGAAGTCTGTAATAAAGGAAGTTTTAAGATTAATAATAAAAGGATCTATTATTAAAGGAAGTTATTAATATATGAAATTATTAATAAAAGTAATTATTAATAATGAAGTTGTTAATAGAAGTAGCGAAGTTATAATGACTTGGAAGAATAATTAGTTTGTTAGTTTTAATTAAAAACTAACTGGTGCCTTTTAAAAATAAAGGAATAACTAAACTGAAAGTCTTGTACCTAACGGGAAGGACTATAAACTCCTTAAAAGAACCATAAGTGGGAAGTATAAAAGTATACCTGCGACAACGCCAACCATTCCTAATTCATATAGTCATAAAAATAAATAGATAAGAAAAAATACAAAAAAAAAATAAAAATCAGTTGCATAATATTACTTTCTGATATTATTGACATACAAATGAAATAAATGTGACTTGGAGTTGGAAGTATATTTTTATTATATAAATTAATATTTGAATTTCAAATCTTGATATTTACTATAATAGAATTATTATTATTATTTCTGGTTTAAGTATTGCTTCTATTTTCACCAAAATTTATTTTTGAAAAAAATAGAAATAGATGTAATAGTTTTGATTTCTTGTATTTTCACTGCAATTTTTATTTTTTTCAAATTAAAAAAAATTATTTTTGAATTACAAAAAGCAATACAATTCTAAAATTAAAATATAAATTGAGAAAACTTGTTGTAATTATACTTGTATGTAAAATTATTTTAGGGTTCCAAATATACATGTATACATGTTGTCAAAATTAATTTAACCTTGACTCAACTCTTAAAATTTTAATTTTTAATTGTGTCTGACTCAACTAATTACATCAATTATTAGTAAAATCAAAATTTGCTTTGACTTAACTTCAATTTTTCTTGATTTTAATTGTATTTGACTCAATTCAATAGTTTTGACAACATGTATATATACATATTCCCAAAATTAATTTTGAATTTTTAAAGTATTTTGTCTTTTTGAGATTTATGCAGAATCTATTTTATATATGGAAGTAAAAAAAGTACCCAGTTATATGTATTTTTAATTAAAGAATTTATCTGGGTAGTCAAAAAATTTAGGTTTTAAGTAAAATAATTTCATCTTCTATAAAAAACTATTTTAACTTTTTTCTCCAAAATTGCAATTTCAGGATCCCAAAATAATTTAGTGTGCAAATATAGTCCTGAAATTACAATTTTAGGAAAAAAAATCGAAATGGTTTTTTATAGAAAAAAAAATTATTTTACTTAATCTGAAATTTTTTGACTACCCAAATAAATTTTTTGATTAAAAATACATATAACTGAATACTTTTTTTACTTCCATATATAAAATAGATTCTATATAAATCACAAAAAGACAAAATACTTTAAAAATTTAAAATTAATTTTAAAAATATATATAATTGTAATTATTAAAAAATTACAGAAGTATACTTTCAGCATTCTTAAAATATGAGTAAATATGAAAATAATTTAAAAATAATTTGCTAATTTATATTTGATTTTGTTTACTTTGTTTATATTTAAGTAAAGCTGATGTTCTTAATTATTTTTACAAGTCCTTAATATTACAGATTTTTCAAATGAATTATGATACAAATCTGTAATTCTGTAACTAATTACAGACTTTTGTGTAACAATAAAGTATATATTTGAAATCTTCATGTTTCTGGCTTCAAAATGATACTTTTTTCATTCAAATCGAATAATTTTTAATCAAAATATTTTAAAATAAAGTTTACTAATTAAAAATTAATTTTATCGCGGTTTTCAAATTAGTGCGATCATGTGATGTAAATTGATTTTTATAAAAATCAAATATGAAATACAGAAATACTGAATACAAAACCATATGATATATATAAAAGTATTTGTATTATATATGATTTACAGATTAAACAAATATTAATGATAGATGAGTCATCTGCACATCTATTTATTGCATTTTGATCTTTTTTTAAATACCTTTGTGTATAGTCTTTATACCGATTACAAAATGACTAAAAACGATTACTATTGATTATCTTGCAAATATATTTACTTATTTGATTAAAAAGGCTTTCTATAACCTTTATATTTACAAATATATATATATATTTTTATTTTTAACATAATATTTGTTATATTTTTAATAAATAAATCTTTAAAATCAAGTTATTTTATTACATATATGATTTTATTGATTTTATTTTATTATAATAATTATAATAAATAAATTTTTGGCAAGAAGAGATAACTGTTTAATAGATATGATTCGATATTGTATTATTTTATATCAAGTTATTGGGTTTAATAAAGAAATAATATAGATATTTGATTTTTGTCAAGCAGAAATCACGTGATTTGCGAATTACGTGACAAATTTTTATTGGTTAAAAAATAATCATCGATCACATGAGATCAGTTGTTTCATCACATTACAAATTTTTATTGGTTAAAATGATCATTAATCATGTGATATTTGTTTATTGGTATTCGAATACAAATAAATTATATTAACTGATTTTTTTACATGATCGCACTAATTTGAAAACCGCGATAAAAATAATTACTAATAGTTTTTACATATAAAACTTTTAATTTTAATAATTAAGTTTTAAATTCTGTACATTAAAATTAAAATAACTATAGATATTTAAATTTAAATGTTTAAAAATTTAATAATAAAATTTTAAAATTAAATAATTATGAATGCCATTTTTATTTATAAAATAATTNTTGATCTTTTTTTAAATACCTTTGTGTATAGTCTTTATACCGATTACAAAATGACTAAAAACGATTACTATTGATTATCTTGCAAATATATTTACTTATTTGATTAAAAAGGCTTTCTATAACCTTTATATTTACAAATATATATATATATTTTTATTTTTAACATAATATTTGTTATATTTTTAATAAATAAATCTTTAAAATCAAGTTATTTTATTACATATATGATTTTATTGATTTTATTTTATTATAATAATTATAATAAATAAATTTTTGGCAAGAAGAGATAACTGTTTAATAGATATGATTCGATATTGTATTATTTTATATCAAGTTATTGGGTTTAATAAAGAAATAATATAGATATTTGATTTTTGTCAAGCAGAAATCACGTGATTTGCGAATTACGTGACAAATTTTTATTGGTTAAAAAATAATCATCGATCACATGAGATCAGTTGTTTCATCACATTACAAATTTTTATTGGTTAAAATGATCATTAATCATGTGATATTTGTTTATTGGTATTCGAATACAAATAAATTATATTAACTGATTTTTTTACATGATCGCACTAATTTGAAAACCGCGATAAAAATAATTACTAATAGTTTTTACATATAAAACTTTTAATTTTAATAATTAAGTTTTAAATTCTGTACATTAAAATTAAAATAACTATAGATATTTAAATTTAAATGTTTAAAAATTTAATAATAAAATTTTAAAATTAAATAATTATGAATGCCATTTTTATTTATAAAATAATTATGGACTTATAAAACAATTACGAACTTACAAATAATTATGAATTACAGAATTACAAATTTTTTTTTATTGAAATCCTTAATAATTATGATATAGGCAGTAATATCATAACTCTTAATTTATAATTATAAATACCACCTTTATGTTTAGGTGTAATTTTTTTGATAATCCTGAAAAAATATTAGCTGTGTATGCAACACTTGTTCTTGAAAAAATTATTTATTTATATATATAATTTTCCAAGTCATTGAAATAATATTTGTAGTATCCTAAAACAGTTTCAGTTACATTAATTTCACCAGATATATATTCTTTATGAGAGAAATATTAATATTATTAATTGGTGTTCATTTTTAAATGGAATAATTATATGTGTAAATATTTGAAGTAGATAATTATTTAAATCAACAATTGCTATAATTGATTATTTAGCTAATGATTTAATGAAACAGTAGATAAATTTATTCAAGTTGCTTAACTAAATATAAATATATAGAAAGTAATAGAATAAATATATTATGATAAAAGGTATTAAAGAAATGACAAAAGATAGTTTTGGTATAATTTATTATACTGATTATTTTAATAAATATATTGGATTATATAAAAAATTCATTATGATTTGATTTTCATTCTGGATATCTAATTTTAATCTAGATAATAATTAATTGAAAAAAATACTTTCATAATAATTTAAAAAATACTGGTGAAATTGGTATTGAATTTTAAAAGCAGAAGAATTTTCAAAAATTAAACAACAAATGATGTAAAAACTAATAACAAATATATCTACAGTATATTAGTAGACTTTTCAATTTTTTAAATCTTCTAAAATCTGTAAATGAATTAATTTTTGAAAAATTAAAAGTTTCAATTATATATTTTATTCTGTTTATTTTTCATTTCATGATTAATTATATTAATTCAATTAATTATTTTTAAATAATATATTATAAATATTTGTATAAATTTTATTAATTTAATTTGTACTCAAGAGATAATTTCATATTTATTAAATAAAAGTATATATAGTTAAATAGATTTAAAATTTAACAAATTATTCAAATGAAATTTTTTACATATCTGTTATTTTAAATATTAAATATTGATATTGCACTGGTCAAAATTTGGAATATCAAATACTTATCAGGTATCTATCTTCCTTCAGATAGGTCCCTGATATCTATTAATATTATACCTATTGGGTATACAATAAATATAATATAAAAAATCAAAGATCTGCATAAATTCGTGGGTAGACAGTTAATTATAGTTACACGAATTACATTTCATATAAGTTGTTCCTCCTTTTACTTTTAGTTAGAATCAAATCTTCAAATAACGTAATTATGTATCATTGTTATGTAATTTATATTTCAATGTTAATTATACATATTTTCAAAATTAATTTTGGATTTTTAAGATATTTTGTCTTTTTGAGATTTATATAATCTATTTTATATATAAAAGTAAAAAAAATATTCAGTTATATATATCTTTAATTAAATAATGTCATCCAGACAAAAATTTATCTGGATAATTAAAAAATTTCAAGTTTTAAATAAAATAATTTCATTTTTTATAAAAAATTATTTTGATTTTTTTTTTCAAAATTTCAATTTCGGGATCCAAAATAATTTAGTGTGCAAATATAGTGTTAATTCTTTTTTAATTATTTATTTCTATAGTGTAATATTTTTTTTATATGACTAAAATCAGGATTAAACCATTTTTATGAATTTTCCAAAAATATCAAGAAAATAAAAATAAAAAAATCTGATAAAAAAATAAAATTTCAAAAGAAAAAAAAATTTTTTTTTTATAATTTTTTGTATCAAGTTTCTTTGTTTACAAAGTTGATATTTTATATTACCATACAATGGCTCACAAAAGTACTGCAACAAAAAAAAAAATATCTTTGTTGTAGTATTTTTTATTAATTTTAATAAAAAATTTTAAAAAATTTTATTTTTTTATATTTAATTTAATATTAATATTGTAATTATCGCGATTAACATCTTGTGTCACCTGATGTTAATCATTTTATTTATTTTTATTGTTGCAATTCTTTTGCGACTTATTAAAAAAATAAAAAAATAATTTTTATTTAATTTATTTTTTTAATAAATCACCTTTTCCATATTAAGAAAAACCTTCTGCCGATCTTTTTTTATAATTTTATAAAAAAAAAAACCATCCATGAAACAGATATCTGCTGAGAAACGAGCTAGGGTAGCTGCGCTTCTCGAAGAAGGAAATACCGTCCACGTTGAAGAAGTCCACTATTCTACCGTCTCTAGAATAAATAAACGATTAAAAGAGACTGGTAGTAACGAAAATAGACCGAAATCTGGGTGCCCACGTATAATTACCGGCTGTGATGAATGAAAAGTGCTTCGACTTATAACATCTAACGAAGCACCCACGGTAATTCAAGCGAAGGAGCAACTCGAAAGGGACGAAAATATAGAGGTAAGCGCCGAAACCATATGCCGAATCCTCCGGAGAAACGGTCTAAAAGCAAGAACTAAAATTAAAAAGCCGTATCTCAAGAAGACATATCGAAATCGGCGATTTGCCTTCGCGAAGAGACATCACCATTGGACGATTTCAAATTGGTCTAAGGTAATTTGGTCAGATGAAAGCAAATTTAATATTTTTAGTAGTGATGGTAAAGAGTATTGTTGGAAGAAAGTGGGAGAACCTTTAAGAGACTCTCATGTAAAACCAACTGTGAAATTTGGAGGTGGGAATATTATGGTATGGGGGTGCTTTATTTCACTTGGTGTAGGAAACCTTTGTAAGATAGATGGGAAGATGGATAGTGAACTTTATAGAAGAATACTTACAGAAGATTTTTTAGGAACACTCTCTTGGTATAATCTAAATAAAGAAGNGAAAAGTGCTTCGACTTATAACATCTAACGAAGCACCCACGGTAATTCAAGCGAAGGAGCAACTCGAAAGGGACGAAAATATAGAGGTAAGCGCCGAAACCATATGCCGAATCCTCCGGAGAAACGGTCTAAAAGCAAGAACTAAAATTAAAAAGCCGTATCTCAAGAAGACATATCGAAATCGGCGATTTGCCTTCGCGAAGAGACATCACCATTGGACGATTTCAAATTGGTCTAAGGTAATTTGGTCAGATGAAAGCAAATTTAATATTTTTAGTAGTGATGGTAAAGAGTATTGTTGGAAGAAAGTGGGAGAACCTTTAAGAGACTCTCATGTAAAACCAACTGTGAAATTTGGAGGTGGGAATATTATGGTATGGGGGTGCTTTATTTCACTTGGTGTAGGAAACCTTTGTAAGATAGATGGGAAGATGGATAGTGAACTTTATAGAAGAATACTTACAGAAGATTTTTTAGGAACACTCTCTTGGTATAATCTAAATAAAGAAGATGTCATTTTTCAACAGGATAATGACCCCAAACATACTGCTAAACTTACTAAGGATTGGTTTGAGGAAAATGATATAAAGGTACTTGAGTGGCCAGCTCAATCTCCAGATCTAAATCCTATTGAACATTTATGGAATGAAGTAGACAGAAGATTAAGGAANTTAATATTTTTAGTAGTGATGGTAAAGAGTATTGTTGGAAGAAAGTGGGAGAACCTTTAAGAGACTCTCATGTAAAACCAACTGTGAAATTTGGAGGTGGGAATATTATGGTATGGGGGTGCTTTATTTCACTTGGTGTAGGAAACCTTTGTAAGATAGATGGGAAGATGGATAGTGAACTTTATAGAAGAATACTTACAGAAGATTTTTTAGGAACACTCTCTTGGTATAATCTAAATAAAGAAGATGTCATTTTTCAACAGGATAATGACCCCAAACATACTGCTAAACTTACTAAGGATTGGTTTGAGGAAAATGATATAAAGGTACTTGAGTGGCCAGCTCAATCTCCAGATCTAAATCCTATTGAACATTTATGGAATGAAGTAGACAGAAGATTAAGGAAACTTCCTGTAAAAGTTACAAAGAAAGATCAGTTGTGGGAACAGATTCAAGATGTGTGGAATGATATTAATCTTGAGGTTTGTACTAAGTTAATTGAGTCAATGCCACAAAGGATACAAGATGTGATGAAGGCAAGGGGAGGGTATACAAGATGGTAATATATAGTAAACAATTAGAATATATATTTTTTATTATTTTTTTTATTTTATTTTTTTTTAGAAAATTAAAAAATATAGAATTTTTAAAAAATCACATATGTAATGCAACATAGAAATTTTAAATCAACAAATATATTTCTAGAATTTTATAATTAACTTATAATAAATTTTATATTAATATAAAGTATAGAACCAACATCAGTAAATTTTTTTAAACGTAAGCCTTCGAAGTCCTTCACTCCGATAACCTTCGAATACCTCCAATATAAACGTAATATTTACGAAGGTTATTGGTACTGAAAACTTTCATTTTTATTAATAAAACGTAATACTCCAGAGGTTATTGATATCGATAACCTTCAATAACCTTCACTTTATCATAATAAACATAATATTTGTGAAGGTTATTGGTCCGATAACCTTCAATAATCTTTGAAAACGAAATTATTACAATAACCTCCGACATAAAAAATTTCCTGATGAAGGCTATTTAATAAACACAAATTTATTATTATGAGATTTATATTTCTTGAGTTATATTGATTTGAAANTATATTTTTTATTATTTTTTTTATTTTATTTTTTTTTAGAAAATTAAAAAATATAGAATTTTTAAAAAATCACATATGTAATGCAACATAGAAATTTTAAATCAACAAATATATTTCTAGAATTTTATAATTAACTTATAATAAATTTTATATTAATATAAAGTATAGAACCAACATCAGTAAATTTTTTTAAACGTAAGCCTTCGAAGTCCTTCACTCCGATAACCTTCGAATACCTCCAATATAAACGTAATATTTACGAAGGTTATTGGTACTGAAAACTTTCATTTTTATTAATAAAACGTAATACTCCAGAGGTTATTGATATCGATAACCTTCAATAACCTTCACTTTATCATAATAAACATAATATTTGTGAAGGTTATTGGTCCGATAACCTTCAATAATCTTTGAAAACGAAATTATTACAATAACCTCCGACATAAAAAATTTCCTGATGAAGGCTATTTAATAAACACAAATTTATTATTATGAGATTTATATTTCTTGAGTTATATTGATTTGAAAATTGATTTTTTTTTGTTGCAGTACTTTTGTGAGCCACTGTATATCGGACAGTTACCTGAGTTCTTTTTTATTAATGTTTTCTTTTAATTAGTTAAAAGTATAATTATTGAACTAGCCTTAATATCAATTGAACCTAGGGATAAGAATCGTGATTATAGAATCACGATTAATTGCGATTCTAATAATCGTTGATAATCGGCGATTAAATCGCGATTATATAATTGTCGATTTAATCACAATTATATAATTGTCGATTAAAACGCGATTATATAATCATCAATTTAATTGTGACTATAAATTGTGATTTATAAAATCATGATTGCGATTATATTAATCACTAACATCAGGAAATTTTTTATGTCGGAGGTTATTGTAATAATTTCATTTTCAAAGGTTATTGAAGGTTATCGGACCAATAACCTTCACAAATATTATGTTTATTATGATAAAGTGAAGGTTATTGAAGGTTATCGATATCAATAACCTCTGGAGTATTACGTTTTATTAATAAAAATGAAGGTTTTCGGTACCAATAACCTTCGTAAATATTACGTTTATGTTGGAGGTATTCGAAAGTTATCAGAGTGAAGGACTTCGAAGGCTTACGTTTAAAAAAATTTACTGATGTTNAGTTCTTTTTTATTAATGTTTTCTTTTAATTAGTTAAAAGTATAATTATTGAACTAGCCTTAATATCAATTGAACCTAGGGATAAGAATCGTGATTATAGAATCACGATTAATTGCGATTCTAATAATCGTTGATAATCGGCGATTAAATCGCGATTATATAATTGTCGATTTAATCACAATTATATAATTGTCGATTAAAACGCGATTATATAATCATCAATTTAATTGTGACTATAAATTGTGATTTATAAAATCATGATTGCGATTATATTAATCACTAACATCAGGAAATTTTTTATGTCGGAGGTTATTGTAATAATTTCATTTTCAAAGGTTATTGAAGGTTATCGGACCAATAACCTTCACAAATATTATGTTTATTATGATAAAGTGAAGGTTATTGAAGGTTATCGATATCAATAACCTCTGGAGTATTACGTTTTATTAATAAAAATGAAGGTTTTCGGTACCAATAACCTTCGTAAATATTACGTTTATGTTGGAGGTATTCGAAAGTTATCAGAGTGAAGGACTTCGAAGGCTTACGTTTAAAAAAATTTACGGATGAAGATTATCAGATTTGATAATCGTTTAAAAAAAAACTTTTTTAATTAATTTATTTTTAATAATTTATTTTTAAATAAATTTAACTAATTTATTTTTAATAATTTATTTTTAAATAAAGTAATTTAATCAAATAAAAAAATAAATTAATTTATTATAAAAAAATAAATTAATTTATAATAAATTAATTAATAATAAACATGAACAAAGAACCATACGTCTATATAAACGAAAGGGACAAGAGAAACGAAGGGAACAAGAACAGGAGGAACAGGAGGAACAAAGGAAACAAGAGAAATAAAAGGGGAGAGACAGAAAAACAAGAGACAGAAGAACAAGAGACAGAAAAATAAGAGACAGAAAAACAAGAAACAGAAGAAGAAAGTGAAAGCACCAATTCTAAAAATGTCAAAATCGCTGAAATTACGATTACGGAAAAAAAGAAAAAGTGAGAAAAGAGAGAGAGAGAAAAAGAGAGAGCAAGAGAGAGGGGACAAAAGAATAGAGAGGGAAGAAGTGGTAAGAGAGGAAAAGAAAAAAAAGGAAATGAAAATCACCGATGCTGAAGTTACAAATATTAAAATCATCAATGCCGAAGTTACAGATGCCAAAATTGCTGAAATCACTGTCACAGAAAAGGAAAAGAATAAAATAGAAAGAATAAAAAAGGGCAAAGAGTTAGCAAGAAAGGAACAAGAAAAAAAGGAAAGGGAAGAGAAAATATATGAAGAAATAAATGAGGAGATAGAAGAAAATCATCTAGAAGAAAAGGAAGAGAATAACAACAACAAAATCGCTACAGGAGTACGTTATGAATATCGAAGGAGAGAAAAAAGAAAAGAAAAAGTAGTAGAATAGGATGAAAATAATGTTGAAGATGTAAAAAATATTGATTTTTTAAATAAAACTTTTAATAATAATTTTTATGAAAATAATTTTTTGAAATGAATTCTGCTTCATCAAGTAAGAATATTTTTACAGTTACTAAAAACAAACAACTTCTAAAAAAGAAAACAAAATAATTATCTTTTAGAGAATCAATTAATACAAGAGAAATTAATAATGAAAATAATGAAGAAGAAAATAATGAAGATAATAATAATGAAATTAGTGAAAGTGATAATAAAAAAATTAGTGACAATAATATCAATAATAATAATATTTTAAATAATTCTGATCGTCTTAAAAATTGTAAAAAAAGAAAAGTATCCACATTATTAAAGACCTTTAGAGGAAAAAAATCTAAAAGTGCAATGTCAACAACAGTATCTTCTTTGAGATCAAGTTTTGTGTGAGATTTTTTTATAACTGAACCTAATTCAGAAATAGATGTTATTTATGTAGTTTGTCAGATAAAAGATTGTATAACTAAATATATTCATCATGGTTCTACATCAGATTGTAGAAAATATCTTCGTGACAGTTATAACATTACTAAAGCTTCAATTGCTAGCAAAACTTCTGAACAAATTAATTTTTTAAAAAAATTATCAAAACAATTATCTATAACTGAAATATTTAAAAGACCTCTTAATCTTAAACAATAAAAATTATTCAATTAAGAAATAGTAAAATTTATAATTGAAACAAGGCAACCATTATTTATTGTTGAAAATACAGATTTTAGAACCTTTGTGGTGTACTTAATTCTCAATTCTCTGTTTCTTGTATTAATACAATTAAAGATTTAATAGATTGTTCATATAATTATATGAAAAATCAAATTAAAGAAATAACAATTAATCCTATTTAATATATTCATTTAACTTTTGATCTATAGTTATCAAAAACACATGATTCATATTTAGGTATTACTACTCATTGGTAAAGCTGGTGTTCTTAATTATTTTTACAAGTCCTTAATATTACGGATTTTTTAAATGAATTACGATACAAATCCATAATTCTGTAACTAATTACAGACTTTTGTATAATAATAAAGTATATATTTGGAATCTCCATGTTTCTGGCTTCAAAATGATATTTTTTTCATTCAAATCGGATAATTTTTAATTGAAATATTTTAAAATAAAGTTTATTAATTAAAAATTAATTCTAAAAATAATTACTAATACATCAATAAATTTTTTTAAACGTAAGCCTTCGAAGTCCTTCACTCCGATAACCTTCGAATACCTCCAACATAAACGTAATATTTACGAAGGTTATTGGTACCGAAAACCTTCATTTTTATTAATAAAACGTAATACTCCGGAGGTTATTGATATCAATAACCTTCAATAACCTTCACTTTATCATAATAAACGTAATATTTGCGAAGGTTATTGGTCCGATAACCTTCAATAACCTTTGAAAACGAAATTATTACAATAACCACCGACATAAAAAATTTCCTGATGTAGTTTTTACATATAAAACTTTTAATTTTAATAATTAAACATTAAAAGTATTAATAATTAAACTTAAAGTTAAAAATTATTTGTATTTTATGTAGAAGTTTCAAATTCTGTACATTAAAATTAAAATAACTATAGATATTTAAACTTAAATGTTTAAAAATTTAATAATAAAATTTTAAAATTAAATAATTATGAGTATTATTTTTACTTATGGAATAATTACGGATTTACGAAACAATTACGGACTTACGGATAATTATGAATTACGGAATTACTGATTTTTTTTCATTGAAATCCTTAATAATTACGATACAGGCAATAATATCATAACTCTTAATTCATAATTATGGGTACTACCTTTACTCATTGGATTGACAAAAATTTTAAAATTTATAATTTAGTTTTAGATATTGGAGAAATATCATATTTATATACTACTGTTGAAATTTCTCATCATGTATCAAAAGTTTTTAATGATTGGAATTTGAAAGAAAAAATTTTAATAATTGTTACTAATAATAGAAGTAATATTAAATCAGTTGTATCAAGATTAGGTAAAAATTGGATTCTATGTGCAACACATATTTTACAATTATCAATTAACAAAGGATTGAAAATAGTTGATTCTTTAATAACAAAAATAAAAAATCTTATTTTTTTTTAACAAGTGATAAAAAAAGACAACAATTAAAACATGCATAAATTATTTATAATAATATTAAAGAAAGTAAGACAGTTGAAATTATCAAACTAATTGATATAAGGTGAAGTTCTTTTTATAACTCTTTAGTTCGACTTTATGAATTAAAAAATTCAATTAAATGGTTAGTAAATTTTTTAGAAAATAGTCAATTACATATTAATAATCATGATTTTAATATAATGGATCAGTTTTTACTCTCTTCAATAGAATGGCAAATTATTAATGAATTGACAAATTTGTTAGCTCCTGCTGAACAAGTAACAAAATTATTAGGAGGTGAAAATTATACAACTTTAACTATTACTATACCAATAATTGAAGAAGTTATATAACATTTTAATAATATACAATCATCAAATGTAATAATTACAAATATAAGAAAGGCAATATTAAATGATTTAACTTCAAGATGGAATGTTTACAATAATACTGGAATTATTACTTCATCTTTGAATTCTCGTTTTAAAAATTTGACATTTTGTTCGTTGGTAAGTATATATTATTAATTATATTTTTAATTATATATTATTTAAATAAATAATTTATATAATATTTAATTTTTTTATTTAAAATACACGTGAAATTGTATATAATAAAGTTCAACAAGAAATTCAAAATTTATCATTATCTGATGAAGTTCAAACTTTATAAAATATAGATAATTCATTTTTAATATTTATATTTTTTTCTCAATTATCAAATATATTTAATGTAGGATCAGGATTTAGAAGTAATTTAAATAAACTTAAATAATATCGTCAAATTGAAAATTTACCAATGCATGAAAAAAATAATCCTTTAATTTGGTGGAAAGCAAATTGTAATTTATTTCCCAAATTATCAATATTGGCTCAAAAATATTTATCAATTTCTGCTACTTCTATATCATCTGAAAAATTATTTTCAGATACAGGAATTCATGTAACTTCTTTTAGAAATAGCACTGGTCAAATGGAAAAAAATAGAACGGTTTTATCATAAATAGAATTTCGATTGATGGCTAAATTTGCTAAAATTTATTAAGTATAGGCAGTTGATTTTTTCTGATTTATAAATAAGAATTTCTGATTTATGAATTTTCACAAATAGGATGTCCAATTTATACATATTTGCGTCATTAATAGAATTCTGATTTTTGTTCATTCGATCAGTGTAGATTAGATTCATATTTAGTTAATCAAATTCTTTTTATCAAGTAAAACAAAAAATATTTAAAAATGTTTTCTTGATAATTTTAATATTTTATACTACTTTAATATCAGTTAATAATAATAAAGTTAATTAATTATACAAAAAGTCATTTTTAATATATTATTATAATTAATATTACTCTTTGTTATACAAATTTAATTCAAAATAAAATACTGAATTTGTAAATTTAATAAATTTTTATATTTTAATAAAATTAATATAGATGACAATAATTTAATTAGTATTAAAAAGATAATTTAATAATTATTATAAAATTCAAAATAAGAACTTTTGAATAGTAATAAAAAGATTTTAATAAAAAGATTTCTTTTTTTTATATAAAATTAATTAGAAGTTATTTTTAATATATTATTTTTAAATAGTAATAATTTGATAAATATTGATTTTGAAAGATGATTTAATTTTAATTATAAAGTTAAAAACTAGATCTTTTAAATGATATTAAGAATATCTTAGTAAAAATCACTTCTTGTTATTCAAATTCAGTTTAAAATAATATATTAAACTTGTAAATAATAAATATAAAATTTATTAACACAATTATATAGACAATAATTAATTAGTGATTATAAAATCGTGATTAAATAGTTGATTATAAATCATGATTAAATCAACGATTATAAAATTGCGACTAAATAGTTGATTATAAANTTTTAATAAAATTAATATAGATGACAATAATTTAATTAGTGTTAAAAAGATAATTTAATAACTATTATAAAATTCAAAATAAGAACTTTTGAATAGTAATAAAAAGATTTTAATAAAAAGATTTCTTTTTTTTATATAAAATTAATTAGAAGTTATTTTTAATATATTATTTTTAAATAGTAATAATTTGATAAATATTGATTTTAAAAGATGATTTAACTTTAATTATAAAGTTAAAAACTAGATCTTTCAAATGATATTAAGAATATCTTGGTAAAAATCACTTCTTGTTATTCAAATTCAGTTTAAAATAATATATTAAACTTGTAAATAATAAATATAAAATTTATTAACACAATTATATAGACAATAATTAATTAGTGATTATAAAATCGTGATTAAATAGTTGATTATAAATCATGATTAAATCAACGATTATAAAATTGCGACTAAATAGTTGATTATAAATCATGACTAAATTGACGATTATAGAATCGCGACTAAATCAGCAATTATAGAATCGTGACTAAATCGGCGATTATGAATCACGACTAAATCGACGATTATAGAATTGTGACTAAATCGGTGATTATTTAATCGTAACGACTATAAAATTGTGACTAAATTGGCAATTATAGAATCACAACTAAATCATTGACTATGGAATCGTGACTAAATTGTTAACTATGAAATTGGCAATTAATCGTGATTAATCATTGCACTGGTCAAATGGAAAAAAATAGGATGGTTTTATCATGAATAGGATTCTAATTGATGGCTAAATTTGCTAAGATTTATTAAATATAGACGGTCGATTTTTTCTGATTTATAAATAGAAATTTCCGATTTATGAATTTTTACAAATAGGATGTCCGATTTATGTATATTTCCGCCATCAATAGGATTTCAATTTTTGTTCATTCGACCAGTGTTGGTGAATAAGGTCGATTAGTTGACTCTAAATATTAGGGTGATTCCTAACCCTAATTGAACCTTTCACCTTTAGACTAATTATAAATTGTCAAAAAATCAGGAAGACTAAATTATAAATCATTAAAAATCAAGAAGATTAAATTATAATTCATCTTAAATTGTTAAAAAAATCAAGAAAACTAATTATAAATTGTTAAAAAATTTGGGAAAACTGATTACAAATTGTCAAAAAATCAAGAAATTAAATTACAAATTATCAAAAAAAAAAAATCGAATTTGTTAATTTTAGATGATTTGTGATAAAAAATTATCAAAAATTGTCAAAAATTAGTTTAAAATTAGATGGTTAATTTTTGATCATAGTTATGTAACATAACTTATGTTACTTTGAGATTTTTGCAAATAAATATTATTATTTGGTTCATTAATAATATTTAATGTATTTTATGATATATTTGTTTATTACTATTATTTTGAAGTAATTTGTTATTTTTTAGTTATTTTTGATGTTTTTATTTATTGTTACATCAGGAAATTTTTTATAACAAAAATTATTGAAAATTATTAGATTAATAAACTTTACAAATATTATATTTTTTATAATAAAATAAAGATTATTGAAGGTTATTAATACCAATAATCTCCTTTGTAAATATTATATTTTTTATAATAAAATAAAGATTATTGATACCAATAACCTTTGTAAATATTAATAAAAATGAAAGTTTTCAGTATCAATAACTTTTGTAAATATTACATTTATACTAAAAATATTTGAAAGTAATTAGAGTGAAATACTTCAAAGGCTTATATTTGAAAAAATTTACTGATATACATTGTTTTTTGGTGTCTTCATAATTTTTTTTTTGCATTTACTTTCACAATTCCAAGAGGACCATTTTTCTCATTGATAATTTTTTCTATTTTTTCATTTTTTTTGAGTGTCATATGAAACATTTGGTTTTTCATTTTATTATGAAGATTAAAGATAAGTATAAAAATGTTTACAATTGAAATTAATTTATATTTTTTACTGATCAATTAACTGATTTTTAATTGTTTTAAGGTGAATTAATTAGTTGACCAATTATGCCTAATGCCGGTCAGATATTAAATCTAGCTGGCATTAACTATTTGTCAAGCTGTTCACACATTTACAATTTAATTGGTCATTCAACATATTGAGCTAAAATTATTTCTGGAAGAATTACACTAACACTTTGTTTTACAGGGATAAAATAGAGGATGACATTATTTCCGATCTAAACTTGTCTACTCATATAGAAATAGTAGACTTATACAATCAAACAACTTGTATTTGTAATAAATTCTTTTAAATTTGGAGTAATAAAATTAAAAAGAAACTTTAAAACTTGTAAAATAATTATTTAATTTTATTTTTGATTTAAATTTCATTAATGGTAGTATGATACATTGATTCAAAATAAAAACAAATTTAAACAATTTATTAAACAATAATTTAATTCAAAATAAAATTTAATCAAATTTGAAAGAAAAAATTAATTATTTTTAATTAATTAACTAATGTCAATCAATATTGCTCCGGAGTTACAATGGATGTCTGTCCGATTTTTAGATAACGATCACATGTCACAATATTAATTTAATGCTAGAAGATAATAATTGCCTTCAATCTTAATACGAAACCGAATATTTTGAAATAAATACGTTAGAACAGAGACCGAAACACGGATGGGAACGTTCGTTATGTAACACCCAAATTCCACAAATCGCAAAATAGAATTTTAGAATTTTCTTTGCATGATTATCTCTTGCAGATCGAAAAAATTTTTTTGCCAGTTATGTAAAAAATACCGGTATGTTTCTTGTATTCTGTATCAATATATATTTGGAAATCAGAAATTAGATGTACCACGTACTGAAATTAAAAATTTCAATTTGTTACATTCTGAAATCCTTAGGGTTTCAGAGAGGTGCAGAGGCTGAAAAATGAACTTTAAAAAAAATAAACTACACATATTCGAATAGGATAAAATCGTAAGTTGAATAATTTTCCGACATTTTTTTTTACTGATTTCAGGATCGAAAGATTAAATAAGTTTTTTTTAATCTTAGTTATTTCAAGTTTAAAAAATTTAATGTTGTAAATTAATGTAGCAAATGATTCTATTATTAGAATGATAGGTTTTGATAGGTTAATCAACTAAAATTACACATAAATGGTTCAACAAATAATCGTTTGAAGAATAATTGTCTGACATACATTTATGGAAATAGTTTCCAATTTATTTTGACGCGTCAAAAAATCGCCGATTTACGCGACAGCTTTTATATTTATTTTAAAGAAGGATATAATTTATCCCCTTTTTTTGATCCTGCATATATGCATAATGTCTTCTCCGCCCTTGCATATTGTATATACATAATTTTAATGCGTGCCAAGTGCATGTGCTGAACAGATTTGTACAAAAAACAAAAAAGATAACATGCAAAAAATATTTCAAGATGGTCATATATAGTAATAAATGAATAAGAGATATAAATAATAGAAAAATATGAATAGATAATGTGCATTAAATTAAAAAGTTCGAATGCAATTATGAAAATTTTCTCTATTTCCTAAAAATAATCAAATGGAAATCATTTATATGTAGAAGAAGAAAAAAGCCTACATTAGTCTATGCATTAATGACTTGGAATTTATGTTTTATCATTGTATAAAATTAAAGAAAATTGAATATGAAATTGTATAAAACCATTTGTTTATAAACAAATAAATTCTTTATTTCTTAATCGGTTCATATTTAGAAACCTGGAATTTTCTATACAGTTTAAACTCTATATGTATATATACGAATATATCTATATTACATAATGTGATATGAATAATATAGATTATATTATATAATATAAAACTTTATCAAGGGTGTGATAAATTATCATCATTTTTGTATACTGAAGATGCTAAAATTGATATTTTCGACATTTTGAATTTCTTTGCTGATCAATTATATTTACAGATTTTTCAACATTAAAAATACATAATTAATGTACAATTTTACGAGAAAAACCATAACGCCAGAAAATTTTACAAATACCCTGCACGTGTAACACAAAAAAAAAACCCAACCAACCCACTGCCAAAAAAAACCAACCAACCCACTACCAAAAAAAAA
>PQFF01000028.1:239280-256783 GCA_003547095.1 Diversispora epigaea | reverse complement strand
AAAAAAAACCAACCAACCCACTACCAAAAAAAAACCAACCAACCCACTACCAAAAAAAAAAGTATCTTTCAACAAAAAATAAAAATCACCAAAATGAAAAAAAAAAAGATGTCAGAAGCACAAACAAGACCGGCATTGTCAAGCTTCCCCAAAAAAAGTTTCTAATTATCAAATATAACTGTCCATGTTGTCCGTGTCGTCCATGTTGTCCGCGTTATCCATTTTGTGATTTGTAATTATAAATGCTTTAATGAAGGTTATGAAAAATTGTGAATAAAAATCATGAATAATTATTATATATATTAGATAAAGCACCTCTTCGTTCTAATTTTGTGGTTGAAGATGATGCTGATGAATTGTTCATGTGAGATTCATCCATTACAAACTGTGAAATCATGGAAAGATTATTTCGATATTTGCTAGTTTCGCCAATCATTATGGTGTGACGTTTAGAATAATGATCCAACTCAAATTCGCTTATATCATCACATCGTGAATGTCTGTTATTATTATTATTATTATTATTGGCAATATCAATTCCTCGACTATATAATATTTCATTATAATCATATTCGTCGTATTGATCGTATCCAGGTAAAGTAGCCGATGATCGACTACCATGAGATGGAATTCCGGCCATAGAACTGGTGATACTTTTTGATCTTATATAGGATGAGGTTTGTGATCTTAACGGTGGATGTTTCCCGGAGAATGAATAACCACCAAAATATTGTTGCATATTAATAGGGACTTCTTGTCCAGGTGTAGATAATCTAGGTGACATACTAACAAATGTATCATCAAAGTTTTGAAGATCGGTTGAGTGTTCAATAGTTGGAACGTAAGGTGCATATATTCGTTTATGAAAAACATCATCCCAATTAACGTAACTAAAATATGGATGTGTTTTTATTTCTAAGGATCCCCCGGGACCACATCCAAGACGATTTCGCGGATCACGTTGTAATAACTAGAAATATCAACAACAGTACGTTATTATTATTATTATTATTATATCATTTTACGCTATATTATATCTTTATATGTTATCATAAACTTACCCCTTGTAATAAACTCATCGCTTCCGGTGACATTTCTTCAGGGAATTCTAATTCATCTTCTAATACTCTATGATACATTCGATTTTGATCCTCTGCCCAAAATGGTGTCTATATAATAGATGTAAAAAATGAACTTTAAATAATTTGATTTTTTTTTTTAAGATAATTCTTAGATCGGTAATTCTATAATTACTTACGATTCCTGTCATCATTTCATATAACAAAGTTCCCAAACTCCACCAATCCACTGGATAACTATAATCTTCTGCTCGTATTATTTCGGGTGCCTATTAATTAATATACATAATATTTATTAATATTTATTAATTTCATTAAATTTATAATTTTTTAACAAATTAAAACCTACCAAATATTCAGCAGTCCCACAGAAAGTATTTGTTTTTTGCCACGATGGCTTAAATTGTTTCGATAATCCAAAATCAGTAAGTACTATGTGACCATCACGATCTATAAGAATATTTTCTGGTTTTAGGTCACTAAAAGTAGGGAAAAACAATTAGTTATTATTATTATCATCATCATCATCATTATTATCATCATCATTATTATTATAATATATTTTTATAATAAAATAAATAAAGGTGGACTTACCGATAAACAATACCCAAGCGATGTAATTCTTCTATCCCTAATATTATTTCCGTAGCATAAAAAAGACATCTCTCTTCATCAAATTTGTGCCATTTTGCTAATTGTGTGGCAATATCTCCCCCAGGATAATAATCCAATACCAAGAACAATTGATTACTATCCTGGAAAGATTCACGTAGTCTGATTATGAATGGATGAGTAATTGTGGCAACTGCTGCAAGAATATCTCGTTCTGTTTTGGTGTGTTCGATTTCTTGACGAAAAACTACCCATTCTTTGGAAATAGCCTTGAGTGCATATAGTTTATTGGTGGTTTTCTCACGCGATAGAAATACCTATTAAATAAAAAATAAATATAAAAAAATAAAATATAAAAAAATAAATATAAATATAAAAAAAAAATAAATATAAAAAACAAATAAATATAAAAAACAAATAAATAAGAACAAATAAATATAAATATATATGAAACATTACCTTGCCCATACATCCTTTACCAAGAACTTTGATTAACTCATAATCATCTATCGTTGATTTGATTTGTTGGGAAATTGGTCTCATAGTTGCTTGAACCCTGTTGGGTGGACTATTTTCAAGTATTTGTTTATTGAGAGCACCATTTTTCCATCTTATATGATCCTTTTTTTCGGTTTTTACACTCAAAAATTCCCGTAAGCTAGGTGAATTTTTCAAATTACTATCACACAAAACTTTTCGTAAGTAACTCTCAAGTTTTTCCGCAGTCGTTTTACGGAAAAAGAAATGCTTGGGTAAAAGAAATGATTTTCTTCGATCATCTAATGTTGGCAATGTAGGTCGAGACTTGGGAAATTCTTGACGAATCTAAAAGGGGAAAAATTTTTTTGTATTTATTTTTATCGATTCTCAAGTTCTCAAGTTCTCAAGGAAACAAGAATAAAATGATCCTTACCTGTTGGTCAAATTCGATAAAATCTGTAATTTGTCTATAAATACATAACAATTGAGCTTTATCTTCAATTGTTATTACGTATACCTATTAAAAAAAATGAAAAAAAAATTAATTATTAGAAAATTATTACTATAGAATTATGGGTGGGTTATTCGGGGGGGGGATTACTTGGGATTGCTTACCGTTGGAGTAGAACTTTTTTGTTTTTTCTTTGGAGTACTTGTACCGGAACTGAAACTCAATAAAAATTTTTTGCTTCCTTTTTTTCGAAGAGGTGGTAAACTATTAGGGTCATTATTTTCTTGTAACTCTGTTTTAGGAAGTTGAGTAGTTTTTTTCGTATCTTCTTCTATGGCTATTCGTAAGTTTTCTTGATCGGTTAAAGTGAAAGGGAACTCTATTCTGCTATTTCTACTTGTTATACTAGAAGCTTTACCCATAAGGTGAGACAAAGCGCCGACTACACTTCCACGACGACTTGCACCAGAGTTTTGAAAAAGTCTACGTGGAGGAAAAGTTACTGCTTTAACAGTAGACCAAGGTGTTCTGTATATGGACCGTGTCATGGCTTTTCTTAAAATAAAATTTTCTGAGGAACTCTTTGGTTTTATTTGTTTTTCAACCATAAAAAGAAAATGATTAGGTTATTTATGTCAGATAGGTGAAATATATTATAAGTTGCTATTTGTCCACGCTTTTGTTTTTTATTTTAAATTTTATTCGTTCATATGTTAAAATGAATTCTTTTTTAGAAATAATCCACGCGTAATAAATGATTAAATGGAGAAATGATAAAATATTTAAGGACGGAAAAATCGGTGGATCAAAAGATTAAGGTTTTTTTTCTTATAAACAATGGGTGAATAATAATAAAAGATAATCTAGTGAAGATGTAATTATTTTTTTTATATTATTTTAGCGCACGTTTTTGTTTTTATTTTTTTTTTATTTATTTTAGAAATTAAATTATCTCAACCAGTGAGGATAGAAGTGAATCTGAGGAGTATTTATGTAGGATGAATGTGTATTTTCTATAGTGATACAAAAAACAAATAAAAAAAAAAAAATAGGGATAATAAAGGGTGAAGAAATAAATCGGTTATGTTAATAATTAAGATAAATGTAGGATAATAAAGAAGATAATATAAATTTTATAAATTTACGAAAATATTTATAAATAATAAAAAAATTTATGAACGAATATTTTTTTTTAATCTCTATGGTACAAATTTTTTTTTAGTAGATAATAAAGAATGATAATTTTAAAGTTATAGTTTATTTTCTTGGGCTTATCCTTTTTTGTTATTCTTTTTGTTTTTTAAAAAAAGAGATAAATACGAATTTTATTCTTCCACGAGGTTTCTTTAATAACCAAGGAGTAAAAGGGGTAATAGACTTGGTCATAAACCCAAGAAGGGTAGTGGTCTTTGTGAAAGCAAGAGAAGAAGAAACAATAATTTAGGAAGAGAATATTAAGAATTTTTTTTTGTTTTTTGTTTTTTGGGTTTTTTTTTAGATAGAACGCTCTAAATATTTAAATATTTAACAAAATACTTGAGGAAATGTTTTGTACATAAATGGTTATGTCGGAAAAAAAAAGGTTCCGGTTTTAAAGATTTATATGTATTTAATAAAATAACTTGCTACTATTAAATAATAAAGGTATAACAAATAACAATCCGTACATGTTAATAAATTAAGTTATATATTTTTTATTAATAATTGTTGGGGGGTTTTTTTTTTTGTAATCAGTTAGTCACCACGGAGGATATTTTAAAACAAAATATAAGAAAAATAATGAATTGGTGAATCAAAAAAAAAACGAGAAAGACGAAAATAATAATAAAATAAAAGATTAAAGATATAAAGGTACTAATAAGATAAAAGATTACGGCAATAGTAATAAATATATAGAGGAAGAAAAAACAAAAGAATTCCTCGTTCGAATATATATAAAAAAATTCAAGTAATATAACACTGAGTTAATGTGGCATGTATGCACGGATATATATAGCTTCTTTTTTTATTATCATTTGTAGATCAATTTTTGACACTAACCATTCTTGACTTTATTCAACTTTTACAATAGAATTTATACAGAAATAGACTTTATTTGGTATTTCCAATTCTAGATATTTTTATTTATATTGTTACTTTTAAAAAAAAGGACTGGATCCCAAAATATATAAAAAACCAAAATATATAAATAATATATGCTATTATAATATATATAATAAACACTTTTTTTTTTTTTGCAAGAGATTTTTCGGCATTTTTGGTAAAATTGACCGACCGGTATATAAAAGTTAGCTTGAAAGCATATGGATATATTAATATTTTTCATGACAATATACACCTCCATTTTTTTAACATTTGTGATATAATTTCAATACTTTGATCGGGAAAAAAAAAAAAAACTTTCAAGTGAATAGGTTAGATTTTTTTTAAAGATATGGATATATATTAAATATCAATTTTCATAAAGTTAGCTTGAATATTGAGAAAATATTTTTTGTATAAAATGTAATACTAAAAATAAAATACAAATTTAAATAAACGTATTACTGTTAAATATTTCAAATTCGTGATAGAGATATTCAGCCAATCATATTTAAGGAGATGACACTCAAAAAAAAGAACAATGGCTTAGTGTTACGAATAATAATAGTAAGAAAAATTAGAACGTTAGAACATTAGAACATTTTAGAAATATTAAAATATTAAAAAGTTTCATATGTAATTATCACACCGTTGCACACCAATCCGTTCTTCGTTTGGAAGAGCTTGTTGGAGAGAGAAGTTAAAACAACCGAAATAACCGAAATAGAGGATTTTTATTTAATATGCCAAGGTATAGATGATGATGATTCGTAATAAAAAAATATTTGAGTGTTTCGATAATCGTGTAACATATTTAACCAATGAGCATGGAAAAGAATGTAACAACAACAACAAATAAAGATAATCATTATCAAAAACATCAATACAAACAAACACTTTACATTTAAATAAAACATTTTTGAATAACATTTATAACATTTAATTAATAACGAAACAGCATCCAAAAATCTAAAGAAATAATCTACTCTTTAAATAATAATTTTTCCATTGAGTTTGAATAACTTTTTTTTGATCTTCGATAATATTAACAACTAGATGTAAGTAATTGAGAGAATAAAGATAATGTATTCAATCATATTCAATTATTACTCATTAATGCAAGAACCTGCAATTCAGTTATCAAGTTATTTCTGTATAAATAAAAAAAGGTAGTTGTACAATCTTTTTTTTTTTTTTTCGTTTATATTTAGATTTGCGTGTTGTTGTGTTCCTATTGTATTTTGTGTGTTTATTTTGCTGTTTTATTATCTTGTGCGTTTATTTGGTTTCTTGTATAATGGTTTTTTATTATTGTTTTGTGGTAGTTTTTGCAATTCTAACAAAGAGCATAAATTATAGTAGTTACAACATTGTCATATATCTCGTCATTATAATAATGATAACAATTTAATAATCTATAATAGAACGATCGATCAAGATCCTAACACTATATCTGCAAAAATACGTGTAGAATGCATTAATCAATGGATTATATATAGTATTTCCTTTGTTTAAAAGTTACAGGGTCTGCATCTTCTGAATTATAAACTTTTCCACGNTATAAATAAAAAAAGGTAGTTGTACAATTTTTTTTTTTTTTTTTCGTTTATATTTAGATTTGCGTGTTGTTGTGTTCCTATTGTATTTTGTGTGTTTATTTTGCTGTTTTATTATCTTGTGCGTTTATTTGGTTTCTTGTATAATGGTTTTTTATTATTGTTTTGTGGTAGTTTTTGCAATTCTAACAAAGAGCATAAATTATAGTAGTTACAACATTGTCATATATCTCGTCATTATAATAATGATAACAATTTAATAATCTATAATAGAACGATCGATCAAGATCCTAACACTATATCTGCAAAAATACGTGTAGAATGCATTAATCAATGGATTATATATAGTATTTCCTTTGTTTAAAAGTTACAGGGTCTGCATCTTCTGAATTATAAACTTTTCCACGAGTCGAAGATAATTGAATAAGTGGATAAATTAATTCTTTATGATTTCCAATTATTATTAAAATACAATGATTGATATTTGTTAAAATTATATTATTGTTGATTATTCTTAATCCAGTAAATTTTATATTTATTTTATTTTATTTTTTTTTAATTTTGTATCCCAAATTTAACCATTTTTAAAAATATTTTAACTTATTTTAAATCATTTTAAATCATTTTACAAACGTATAATGACTTTATTATTGAAAATTAATTGAATTAATCTTAAAAATCAAGACATAATATCAGAAAATCTCCACTATAATATTTGCCTAACATCAGATGTTTGAGATTGAATAAAACTCGAGTGATAACATTATAAAAAAAAACTGATAACAATTATTCTAAAAATTACACCTTTTTAAATGTAATAATGCGAATATTTAGTGTCTTATATTGGGAGAATCTTTATCATAAATGTAAAGTTCAATACTAAACTAACAATATAAAATATAAAGGTTAGGAAATAAATAGGTTAAAACTCAGAAAACGATGTTACTTAGAAGAATATTTAAATGTTAGTATATATGAATGTACAAGTTGTTGCAAAATAATTTAATCACAATCAGGGCTGATAAATTTTAATTTCTAACATTCCTTATTAATGTCTTGCAGAGAAACGTGTTTCTTTGATGTGAACATAGGCCTTCAGTGTGGACGCTTTGTTTGCGATTGTTTTTTTCTTTATATTCCTATATGTTTGGTATCTTAACAAAACTATGGAAAAGGGTACTCGACCTGATGAATTAATTTCAAAAGAAAATGTAGTGAACACGGGACTGGAAAAACTATAATGATTGTTATATACGTTGATGTTTCTCTTTAATATTGAACATCGATGAATAAGTAAAATGTTAAATAATGTAATGTTGAGAAGTAATTCCATTCTGAATGACTCCTTTCAGGTGATCTATATTATGATGTAAGAAAGAATATGATCAAAAGATTTACTGAAGTTTAGTTTTTTAAAATTTATGAGATATTTCAGTAAGATTAATATTGAAAAACAATGTTTTTGCTTATCATCCAGAAGAATTCTACATTCAAGAAAATGCCATAACGCAAGTATTCAACAAAATTATAAAATTCTCAACAGCATAAATTTGAGATCAAAACATTAACATCAAGATAGCAAGGTGCCTTTTGCAATTTAACAATAAGGACTTTGCCTTTACATCTATTCCATATACCCAAATCGATTTTTGATTTGATTGGTCAAAAATTAGTATCACTTGATCTGAAAATTTTAGATCTCATTGAGAAGAATCAAATGATGGTGATAGGATCGATATTGACCGAGATATTTGGATTTAGATTTAGTATTTTGAATGTGTAATCAAATACCCCCTAAAAATAATGCTACGAATTATTTCACCTTTTCGGGCTGACATAATACAAAATATTAAAAATATCAATAATCTCAATTTATATAAAATTTATAAGTTTTTATATTATAGTACTATTAGTCTTACAAGTTGTAAAATGTAATAAATGTAACAAATATTCTAAACTATTAGTACAAAAAAGTAAAAATACAATAAAATAAATTATATCCTTTGTCTTACCCAATTTTCTAATCCATCAACAACCCACAATTCTTGCACACTTTTTCCTAATACACCAACTTTAAATACTTTATTAGAACTTTCCAAACCTTTTACCAACATTTTACCCTCGGTCACTTTAATTTCAGCATTTAGATGCGTGGGAGTAGTTAATTCATCTGGTTTATATCTTTCTTTTAATAAATTTACAAGTTCAGGTGCTTCTAAACAAAGTAAAGCATTATTGATACTATTACGTTTAAAGGTTTCAGAAAAGGAACCAGCCAGTACTAATGTTACACCACATGCTTTTAATGCAGTAGCAGCTTGCTCTCGTGACGATCCGGACCCAAAATTAAAACCTCCGACCAAGATGTCACCCTATTAAAGTAATAATAATTTAAATAATTATTTCATAATATATATTTAGAATTAAGATAAAATACCTTGGCAACTATCTTGGCAAACTTGGGATCATAATTTTCCATTGCAACTTTAGCCATATCTTCAAATGTAAGCTCATCCATATAAGTATATTTACCAGGATAAATTGCATCCGTATTTAGATTGTCTGCGTTACAAAATAATAATTGACCTTTAATAGCTTCTGGAAATCCCGGAATAACTTTTTCAACACTGGCTGATAATGATATTGCTTCTGTATTACGCTGATTTGAATTTATTACACAAGTTATTTTTGGTGTTTGTAAATATTCATGAGAAAAATTTGATGAAGAAGTAGATAGAAATGCTGGATTGGATATCTTTCCGGTCACAGCAGATGCTGCGACAATCGCTATATACATTTTAAAAATTCAATAAAATTTTGATTAACATATATATAAATATATAGATAAAATCTAAATATATAATATAATATATATAAATGTATAGATAAGATAATATATAAATGTATAAATAATATATACCAGGTGAAGCAAGATATGCTAAAGCATTAGGTGAACCCATACGCCCTTTAAAATTTCGATTGGTTGCTGAAATACCAACTTCACCATCTTTCAAAAGACCAACACCAAGACCTAGGAAAAGAAATTATTTATTATCGGAACATGATATAAAAAATTATCTTTAAAAATTTGCGGAATAATTTACCAATACATGGTCCGCATCCAGCAGGTAAAACCTTTGCGCCAGCATCAATAAGTGTTTGCCAATCACCGCTTTCTTCTGCATCATTTTGCACTTCACTACTAGCTGCAGCTACATAAAGTTCTACACCATCTGCTATTTTATGACCTTTAATGACTTTAGCAGCAGCTTTTAAATCAGTTGCACGAGAATTGACACATGAAACAATATATGCTTTTTGTATTGCAACATTCTCTTTTTCAAGTTTAGCAAGAGATGTTGAAATTTTTACAGAATTAGGACCTGAAACATACGGAGATACGGTTGATAAATCTAAGGTCAAATGCTTTGTATAATATGATTCGGGAGATGATTGTAATGGATTTTTTTCAATTTCATCAATTCTAGAATGATTAATTCTAGGATGAATAAATGGTTTATTATTTGTGAGATTCTTTAAATTGTTATTTTGATCTTTCAAAAGTTCCAATTTGTCAACTCGACTTCTAAACCATTTTATTGTCCTATCATCTACTGGAAATACTCCAGCTAATGCACCCCATTCAGTTGTCATATTAGCTATAGCCAATCGATCTTCAATGCTAATTCCATAAATACTTTCTTCTCCTGTAAATTCTATTGCACAATTTAATACCTCATCTTTATTAAACATTCCACATAATGTGATTATGACATCTTTTCCAGTAACTTCAGTAGATAATTGTCCTTTCAATTCAACTTTTACTACGGGTGGAATTTGCCACCATGTTTTACCTGTGGCCCAAATTGCTGCTGCATCTGTTCTAACTATAGGTGTTCCTAAGCAACCTATCCCACCATACATATTTGAATGGGAATCAGAAGCTACAGTTAATGTATAAGGAAAAGCATAACCTTCTTCTACAACTATCTGATGACCAATTCCTCTACCAGCAGGATAAAAATCAACATTATGCAATTTGCCAAATTCTTCTATTGATCTGTATTTTGCTAAATTCTTTAAAATGAAAATTATGAAAAAATTATAATTTTTTTTTTTTAATAAAATACAATTTAAATGTAACAATTAAGCTGTAAAATTTTGAAAATTAAATACCTTTTCTGATTTATCTTGTACATTATGATCAAGTGTAAATACAGGTTGCTTATGAAATTTAATAGATTTGGCTCCAATGTTTTTAAATCTAAAAAAGAACAGGATGAAAATGTTATAATCGAAATAATTGAAATTATTGATAAATACGAATTCCAATAATTTAATAATTTGAACATAAAAATTACTTTGACATGACGACAGCCGTATTATCATGAGTCATCACATGTTCAGGTTGGATAGTTACAAAATCTCCACTTTTCACTTTTTGACCTGGTAATAAGTCCACAGCATATTTTTGAACAATCTTCTCTATAAGATTTTGTTTGATCCTACATGCTTCAGAAGCAAATCTTCGATGAGTAAAATAATCAGTTCGTAAGGATAAAGTTCCTTTTTTTGTTACAAATGGAATGGCTCGAAATAAAGTAGAAGACATCGTAATCTATAATCCAACAAAAACTGATGGATAAAAATTTTTATCAACCAATCCACATCCATTATACACGTGTATATGGTGGTTTGAAAAAAGTTTGATCGAGACTTTGATATTTTTGATCATCTCCGTTCAAATCGTGACAACCAATGCGGCTCAAGAAAACCAAGGAACTGCGCTTTCAGAGCATATTATGGTTTACTTGCATACTTTCATTCGTTTTAAAAATAATATGCAAAGATTCTTGTCACGATATCAATCTTGCCATTATAAAACTTCACTTGGATTTAATATTTCAACGCATGTGACGAACCCATTCATTACTTTCACTTTAGCGGCGACACCCTTTCTATCTACTATACGATTTTGGAAAAGCAAGTTCGTTATAAATAAGCCAAAACGAAAAAAAACTCGAAATATTTCTGTAAGAGAAACTCACAACTTGCATTCAATTAATGTATCAGAGTTATTCATGCATAAAAAAGATACTCGAAAAAAACGGCATTCAACGCAACAAGTTCCACAGAATTTAACTGAAGCTTCTCCTTTGATATGGCCAAAATATCTTGAATTATCAAAAAAAGGTGAACTGCATTCATTTACTGAAAATGATTTTGTGATGGTAATATCAAAATTGCTTAAATCAAATTGGAAACAACAAAGAGTTTTCTATTGGATCGAACGACTCTGTAAAGAAATGGATGCAATTGGCTTACATTTAAACAAACACTTATACGAAAAAATAATTAATATTTATGTCAGATTTGGAGATATTGCAAGAGCCGAATCGGTATTTACAGAAATAACCCAAAAAAATCTTGTACCTACACGCGGAACATATCACATACTAATCACTAGATATGCAAAATTAGGAAAAATACGACAATGTTTGGAACTTTTTCAAGATATGAAGAAACATTTAATAATGCCGGATATAAAAACGTACAGTACACTTATTTTAGCTTATACACGAAGTAATAATATAATTGGGGCTTACGATTTGTTAGATGAAATGGATCGATTTAATATTAAACCAAATATTATTACATTCAATACAATCATTCATGGATTATTGAATTCACATGATTTTAAAGGTGCAGAAAAGTGTCTTGATATAATGCAAAATTATGGAATTACTCCAAATGTAAGAACTTTCAATACTCTAATGGCAGGATATTTAGATATCAAAGATTTTCGATCAATAGAAGATATTTACAATAAGATGCTTAAATTAAAATTAGAACCATGTTTGGATACTTATCATATATTAATGACGATTTTCATTCAGAATGAAGAACCCGAAAAGGTGAAAACTATATTCGAAGCCATTATTAGTCATAATATGCAAGTTGTAAGAACTTTTAACATATTAATTAATATGTATACTAAAATAAAGGATTTTGATACGGCACGAAAAACACTTGAACGGATGCAATCATTAGGCTTAAGACCGAATGTGGCAACATACAGCACATTCATATCTGGTTATGTAAACGATCAAAATCTTGAAGAATCATTGAAATATTTTGATGAAATGATAAAGCGAGGAATCGACCCAAATTTATTTATTTTTAACATTCTATTGAAAGGATATTTAAATAGTCACGGGATACAAGGTGCACATAAATTAATATCACGAATGGGAGAGTATAATATAATACCAAATCATGTAACATATAATATAATTATGCAATATATTAAAGAAAAAGACTATGAAGATGGATTTGAAAAGGCAATGGATCAATACCATGAAATGCTTAGTAAAGACCTTAATCCAACCAATCGAACATTTAATATTATTTTAGGGTTAGCAACGAAAAAAGACATACGCGAACATAAATTTAATTCACGTCTTATAAGGAATGATAATAAGTCAGGTGAATGCCCAGTTGAAAATATTCTAAAAGAAATGATGAATAAAAAATTTGTAATAGATGTAATTACATATTTGGTATTAATGGGAAGTTTTGTAAATTATCAATATTTGGAAGGGGCAGAAAAGTTAATACAAATAATGCAACATAATGGAGTCTCTCCAAATCAATTCATCTTTAATATATTGTTAGATGGATATGTTAAAATATCTGATATGAATAAAGCAGAATTTACAATCAAAAGAATGTTAAATAATGGATTTCAAAAAACAACAAGTGTATATAATTCACTTATTAATGGTTACGCATCTATTGGAGATATTAAAGCAGCATACAAAGAATTTGAAGAGATGAAAAGAAACAATAATGAACCAGATAAAATTAGTTACACATCATTAATGGATTATTTTGCTGATAATCATCAAATAAGAAATGTCCAAAAAACTTTTGATTATATGTGCAAACAAGGAATTCCTCACGATATAATAAGTTATACAGTACTTGCGAAAGCTTATGCATTATTAGGTAATATTAAAGGATGTTGGCATGTATTTATTGAAATGATTAAAGCAGGATATGAACCGGATAGTGTATCAACTTTAATTATGTTAAATGCATATAATCGCAAAAAAGATATTAAAGGGGCTATTAAATATTTAAAAGAAGATTGTTCAGGGATAGAAAAACTTAATACTTGGCATTACAATATTATATTGAATATGCTTGCTCGAGATAAACAACGGGCTAATGGAGCATTTCTATTATTCATGAAAATGTTATACAGTCAAAATCAACCATCAAATTCTTTAGATTCTTCTAATTCTTTTAATTCTTCCACTTCAGTTCAGAAAATAAATACAACAAATCTATCAATTGAATTCGATAAATTCGATAAATCCGATGGTAATGATAATAACATAGCAAATAATATAGATCCATCACCATCTTCTTCTTCTTTATTTACAGATAGAGAATTAAATATTCCACTTCCGGACATTGATAGTGTTCACATAATAATAAACCACTTTAGCCGATATCAAATGTGGGATTATATCATAGAAATATGGGATGAACTTTATTATCGAGAAATTTATCCACGTTCAATTGATTATTTTATATTTATGCGAGCCTTTTCTATGAAAAGGCAACCAGAAAAAATGATGAAAGTATGGGAGAAGTTCATATTACGAAATCCTCCACCAGATCAATTTACACGGATGATAAATATAATTAAGGAATATGTTAAAGCTAGATCCATTAAAACTTAATTTAATTTATTAATTTAATTTATTATTTATTTACTATATTTATTAATATTTATTAAAATTATTTATAGATTGTAAATAAACGAATTTATGTATAATAACCCAAATTTTTGTATTATATAATAAAAATCATCTCTGTATATAATTGTATATATTGGACATAAAAAAAAAATAGTACATGTCTATGATCCTGAATTGGCAATCACATTTTTTTTCCACTCACTCACGAAAAATGGATATTAGTTTGCAAATGCACAAAAATTATGTAATGTCAACCTTTTCTGTTTTGTATGATGAAAATGATTTTTTAATTGCGTAAAAAAAATGTAATTAATTAATCCACTCAGCGCAAATAATACTAGAATTGGCAATCATTAAAATTCTTTACTAATGTCTTCTTTCAAAGTCTTTCCGTCGCAAAAAATATATTTTTATATTTATATTTTTATCGTTACACATTTTTATATTTTATTTCATGCCATTTTCGAAACAATTTAAGAACTCTTCACCTTCCCTCCACACCTCTTCCATTTTCGAAGAGTTTACCAATGTTCCTTACAAAATAATATGAGCATATTTGTTGTTTTTGATTGTTGCTCAGTTGAATTTCTCATTATTTATAGGTTTTCATTCTCACTATTTATAGGTTTTATTTGGGTAGGCCCTTCTTTTGCTATTGTTTTTTTCTTTATATCAGGAGATTCCATATACGCTTGGTTTCGAAACAAATGGAATGAGCATATCCTTAAAAAAAACTATGGAAAAAGGCACTAAACCTGGTGAATTAACTTCCGAAGAAGGTTTCTTGATCGGGAAGACATTTTAAACCGCCTTAGGAAAATTCCTCAGATGAATCAACTTATTATGTGATTTGTGGAGAACACGGAACTAGAAAAACTAAAATGATCAGAAAGGCATCAAGAGATGTTGGAGCGGGTGTTATATATGTTGACCTTTTTGGTATTGCATTTGGGAAAGCTCTTAATTTTGCATTCGAGGAAAAGATCTCTCTTACAAATCACTTGGCGCGAAAAATGGGAAATATTAGTGAATTTGTCATCACTGCATTTTTGATCCTAACTTCTTTCTTGATAGATGAAATTGAGCCTCCTAAGTGGGAGAGAGCCTTTAAACGTGCTGCTAAAGCGCATAACAAACCTCCGATCATTGTTTATGATAATGTCAGCCGATTGATTTCTGAAAATCCAAAAATCCTTGATCTCCTCCAAAATGATGCAAAAGGTGGTGCCGATTCTAAGGAATACGTTACCGTATTTGTTGGAAGTGAAGGAGAATTTTCGCGAAGAATGGAATGTACTATTTTTTTTGCTTTCGAGGTAAATAACCTAACTAACGTATCTCACATTTCTAGTCACGAGTATTTCATAATTGGCGATCTTTAATGCAAGAATATCATTGTAACAAAAAAAATTCTCGCTGGACAAAAATTCGAAGATAAAATGGTTTCATTAATCCTCTGCGTAAGATTAATTACTTAAATTTTTTTTTATAGATATTGAAAAATCAATTCTAAATGTCTCGAAAAGTTCTGATCTGCACAATCCATCGAGGTGGTCTATATTATGAAGTAGTAAAGAATAGTATCTGAATCTTGTAAAACTTATTTTTTAGATTTTGAAGAATATTTCTATAAAATTAATAATATTGATGGAGTTGAAGTGTTGAAAAGCAATGTTTTTGCTTATCACCCAGCAGAAAATGTTGCTACGTTTCATTCAGAATCGGTAAAATTCTTCGTTCGGGAGAGTGGTAAAATATTTGGTAAATTAATTGACAAATTTCTTCATTTTTTTGATGTAAAATAGTGATTTGAGATTTTGATTTTTTTTCAATGTATAAAAAATTAAAGCACAAATTTATAGTGAGTCTAATATAATATAGACTCGTGCGACCAATTTTTTCACATGTATTATAAATTTTTTTCACGTCTTTGTCACTTGAAGATATAAAAATATAAATACCACCAATAAAGAAACTACTTCTCAAGAAGAAGAAATTTTCTAGAAAATTTATTGCTTTATTATATAAATCAATTTGATCGATAACATGTAGATAACATAACGTTTTTAATCGAAAGATTTATTAAAAATCATAAGAAAGAACCTATTAAAATGTTTTATCAATTAAACATCATTGATAAAATCTTATCTGTCGGTTTTTTATCAAATGGCATTTAGTGCAACTAATCAAAAGGTAGATTTTAAAGTTAATGGTGTTTCCAAATCAGACGAATTGATTTTTTAAAATAAACAATCGAGCTTTCACTTGTATTATTATGGTCTTGGAATTTAAAAAGATCTCAGAAAAGCATTTTTGTTATTCTTAAAAGCAGCAAGAAGGTTTAAGCAAAGCATTAACCAATGTTGAATTATGTTAATTTGAGAGTAATGGGGTATTTAAGTTTGATTTAAAATCAGCAGAGAGAGGAAATTGTTGTTGTGGACAAAATAATGTAGCAAGATTGAAATCGTATTTCATTGGTATATGGAGGCAGCTAAGGAAAATCATGATAAAGGTGATAAAGCCAAATGTTGGGGCGGGATATTTATATGGAGAAGGAATAAAAAAAGATGTTAATAAAGCATTCTTAAATCAGCAGAGAATGATAATGCAACAGGACAATTTCAGGTTGGAAGATGTGAATCGGAACATTATAAAAGCGGTTTATTGGTTATCCAAATCTAAAAAAAAACAATGGAAATCAAAGTGAGGATATATTAGATGGTTTTTTTTTGACATTTCAAATTGTCTCAATTGTTAAATGTCTCGCAATAATTTAATTTACGAAATCGAAACATATTATTTGTGTTACCTATTACCTAACATGCAAACAATAGGTTTATTTCTTATGTGAAAAAACAATTTATTTTGATAAAATATGGAATTATCCTGTAAAAAAAAATCACTATCATCATTATTATTTTGTTTTTGTTTTTTTTACATAATAATCTTTACTAATTAAATCAAAATGTGTCCGAAATCAATTAATGGATTAAGATATTTTAACAACAAAACACTATATTAATAGAGATCGTGCAATACAAAATATCGAAGATTTTAATGTCAGCAAAATCAAAATAATGGTTTAATATCCCAAAGCACAGTAAATGAATAAAACATCTTAAAGTTTTATTAATAGTTCTATTTGATGATGATGTTTCTTTTTCTTTTTCTTTGAAAACCTTTCGTCCCAGTTAATAAACCAGATTTTATGTTGACATATTGACTTATAAAGTATAATGAACTAATTTCATATGTTTATCTTACACAGAATCTATAAATAGCAATGAGGCGTCTTTGATAAACAGTCATCACCTTGAGATTTACATTCATTCTTTATGCATGATCGACATAGCATATAGTCGAATTCACCGCGAAAATAGTATCAATATAGTACAGATATTTCAGATATTTCTAAAAATAATTTCAATAGTCTGTGTGTGCAAAAAGAAGACAATAAAAAAAAAAAAAAAA
>PQFF01000028.1:219557-239210 GCA_003547095.1 Diversispora epigaea | reverse complement strand
AAAAAAAAAAAAAAAACACCGTTCTGTGCTAAATGCCAAAAGAACACGTTGCATTATTACACAAATAGCAATGATAGCAATGAAGATTGCTTATACAGAAATGTTATGTTATATTTCGAATTTTGTAATTTCATTTAAAAATTTTAAAAGACTTTTTTTCTCCCTTAGTTCTTGTTAAAAAAAAAATTTGCTTTTCATGTGTTCTTAATTCTCCATAATAAATGTTAAGATCATTATCCAAAATTTATCTATGGAGAGATGATCAATTGTGTATAAAGAGATATGATCTATAAAGAGATATAATCTATAAAGTGCAATTGTTTATATCGATAAGCTTCTTTTTTTTTTTTTCCTTTTAAAATAAGGAATGGGAACCTAGTCTTTTTTTGGTGATAGACAGTTTTTGTTGTTGGGGAATAAAACTATTAATTTTTTAAAAAAAAACTTGATCAAATCTTGAACAGAACTGTGGGGGTTAAATCTTTTTTAAAATGAAAATCTAAAATTATTTAATTCTTTGAATCGATGACCGAGTTACGGGGATGAAAATAACGTGAAAATATTATTGTAAACAATGAAATGATAACGCCCCACAAAAATTTTATTTTCATATGCCTCTCTATTCTGGATAAGGTTGATAAAGTAAAGTAATGCTCCTAATCACTTAATCTCTTTAATCAATAACCAGAAATAATACTCTCAATTTTTTTTTGTAAAATTTATGGAAATGATTTCGATTGATAAAATTGATATTATTTTTTTATATATTCTTATTTTTGTACTGTTTTTTACTTTTTTTAAGAAATATTTTAACACATCGCAGCTCATTACATTTCGTTTACAAAAAGAAAATAATTTTCTTTCTTTTGTCCTTGTCTTCAAGAAAAAAAAACTGCACAGTTTTATTCAGTTTTGACTTTTTAAACTGACGCATTTAGTTAACGTGAGAATTTAGTATACGCCAATTTTCCTTTTCAATGAATTAACGGCATAACTTTTATATCGTAAAAATTTTCATATTGTTAGTCCTTTATCACTTGATCAAATTTTATGAGAAAAAAAAATAAAAGGGAGTTCTCTAAAGTTTATTTGCTCTTTTAAACATTCAAACCTCTCTCAAAAAAAGAAAAAAAAGAGACTAAAATATTTACTTGATAGCTGTCGTAATTCCTTCGTTCTTTATATTAATCCAATTTTTCCAACTATTTTACGAACAATTTGAACAATTTTTACGAACAATTTGAACAATTTTTACGAACAATTTGAACAATTTTTACGAATAATTTAAACAATTTTTACGAATAATTTGAACAATTTTTTATCTTCCTTTTTGAGAGATAATTAAATTTATAAATATCAATCCTATTGCTTTGAGAAACTTATTTTGGAGTTCTTCGTACGGCCAGCATTAAATTTTTCTCATTAGTTATATAAAAAAAAATGCCAGACGTCAGCCATTCTGATATTAATACACTGAAAATTTCAAAAACTCATGTGCCAACCACATTTGAATGGAATAATTGGGGTTCAAATGTAGAACTGGCCGGAAGTTTTGATTCACCATATATACCATGGCAAAAAATCCAAATGAAAAAAATTGAATCCCAGTTTGAAGTTACACTTGATTTACAACCAAACAAAACTTATGATTACAAATTTGTTGTTGACGGGAATTGGGTTTTGGATCCTAATAGACCTAAATATCCCGATTCTACGGGATGTAATGAGAATCATCAGATTTATGTTGAAGAACCTAAAATTACCTCACCGCCTCCTCCTACAGAATCTCCAACTACTTATGAGCAAGAAATCGAGGAGTTTAATTTAAAAGATGATGAACATGAAAATCAACATGATGTTAAGCCAGAACAACAATCGACAGCGGATGAAGTTGAAGAAACCATAGAAGAAATTGAGGAGAAGATTGAACAAGAGATTGTCTATAAACAAGAAATCGAGGAGCATAATATTGTCAATGAACAAGAAACCGAAGAGCAGAAATTTGTCAATGAACAAGAAATTGAGGAGAAGATTGAACAAGAGATTGTCTATGAACAAGAAACCGAGGAGCAGAAATTTGTCAATGAACAAGAAATTGAGGAGAAGATTGAACAAGAGATTGTCTATGAACAAGAAACCGAGGAGCAGAAATTTGTCAATGAACAAGAGATCGAGGAGCAGAAATTTGTATATGAACAAGAAATCGAGGAGCAGAAATTTGTATATGAACAAGAAACCGAGGAGCAGAAATTTGTCAATGAACAAGAAACCGAGGAGCAGAAATTTGTCAATGAACAAGAAACCGAGGAGCAGAAATTTGTCAATGAACAAGAAATCGAGGAGCAGAAATTTGTCTATGAACAAGAAACCGAGGAGCAGAAATTTGTCAATGAACAAGAAATCGAGGAGCACGACGAGCAAATCAATATTTTCAATGAACAAGAAATTGAGGAGCACGACGAGCAGATCAATATTTTCAATGAACAAGAAATTGAGGAGCACGACGAGCAGATCAATATTTTCAATGAACAAGAAACCGATGCAGTTGTCGAGAAAGCAGATGAGATTAATAATATAACAAAAGAAACGGAAGAAACCCCAATTGAAGCCGAAAAACAAGTAGAAAAACAAGAGATCATTGAGGAGCCGCTTATTGAGAAAGTATATGTAGAAAGAAAAGAACTTAAGGAAGACAAAGAAATCATTGAAGAATCCGAAACTGACGTTATTTCCAACGTGTTCGAGGAGACTACTCTTAAAGCTGACGTTATTTCCAACGTGTTAGAGGAGACTACTCTTAAATCTGACGTATCTTTATCTTTACAAACCAAGACTTTGGAAAATGATATTGAAGAAAAATCGGTTGATAGCGGAGTAGTGGAATCTGTAGTCAAAACCGTAGTGGAATCTGTAGTTGAATCTTCAGATATTCCGCATACTGATAAAATTACTAATTCTTTACAACCTTCACAAATAATCAAAGAAGAAAAAACCATGTTTATTCCTGAAGAAATAGGTACTAGTAAAATTATCATTAATGAAACAACAAGCGAAATCCAGGTTGAAGAATTGAACTTACCAAATGAGCCAATTACAGAAACAGAGGTGCCTTCAACTACTGAAGCATCTTCAATCATCGAGGTGCCTTCAGTTACTGAGGTATCAGGTGATCTAATTGATAAGAAAGTCAATGAAGAAACAACACTGCCCGCTCTTGATTTAACGGTTGCGATTTCTAATGCTACAATAATCGATAACAATAATACTGATAATACATTCCATAAAGATGAGATTATCGGTGAAAAAGTCGAACCACACGAAAGTTTGCCCGAAATGTTGGTATCAAACGTTGTTTTAGAAAAAAGCGAAAAGGAATTTGTATCTACAAGTGATTTGATGACTGAAGATATTATTGTTGAAAAAGAATTTATTGTGCAGGAGCTCGAAGAAAATCCCACGAAAGAAACAGAAACATTTAAGGAAAGAAAAGTCATTGATCAATATGTCATTTCTGATACAAATGAAATTTTACCGAGGTCTATCGAAGAAGTTCACAAAGAATACGAGACGGTTCAAGACCAAACCTTACCTAGAGTGTTTGAGGCCTCTTTGTTAACTCAACAAAGTCCATCAATTGATTCATCAATTTCGGAGGTTAGTGAGATTCCTAAAGAATCTTTAACGACCACCTATGAACAACCCGAAAATCTTAAAATTTCCCACAATATTACTGAACAAAAGGTAGAAGAATTTGTTCAGGATAATGTGGAAAACGAATTAGATACAATCGATGATGGCGATACCATTGTCGAGAAAAATTTATCTTCTTCTATTAAGATAATTCAGGAATCAACAGAATTTCATGAAAAATCTAACGATATTTCGGAAGAAAATGTTGAAAAATTGATTCCTATTCAAGATGAAGGGATCTTTATGGAATATGATGATTGGGAAGTTCAGATTGCAGAAAATAATTCCACTGATATCACACTAAAATCTGTGGACGGGACTCAAGCTAATGAACAAATGCCGTCTCCTGATGAACATCCAGACCACGAACCTGAAATTGAATTTTTCGCCGAAACACGATTCAAAGATGAAATTGGAAAATCAACTTGGTCTGAAATCAAGGGATTGTCCGTTTCCACACACGAAGGAACTATTTCGGAAGAAAAATTGCAAGGGATAGATGAGATAAATGAGATACATGAACACATGATGGACAACAAATCAGAACTTGAGAGATCATTAAATTCTCATACAACTTATGAAAATGAAGAACAAAGTCTCGATCATCATGATAATCCCACGAAAATGGACAATGAGGCCTTTATAATAGATACGGAAACCAATCACACCGAAAATTTGAACAAAGTTGATGAAATTTACACAATTTCATATGATAATGTCGATAGTGTCGGTGAGATCCAAAATAACTTATCAATATCTCAAAAAGATTTTATGACCGAAGATACTAAAGAATCTTTGGGTAAAATAACAACCGATAATAATTTGTCCGACAACTTATCGGATGAAGCACCAGGCAGTAGTGCAACTGCATGTACGACAACAACGACCACAACAACCACAACAACCACGACAATATTTAATTCACCAAACGACGACAAATCAGATTTTTATTCGATTCCCGACGAAATGAACACTGTCGAAGAAATTAAACCAACTTCCAAATCAACAAACGGTCGAAAGCGAAGTATGACAATATTTTCGCCTGGAGAATCGACAAAAGATGTCAATATGGTAAAATCCAAACATTCCAAGAAGCACTTTAATATCCTGTCATCACGAGAAGTTGTAACGAAGAAAAAACTCGAGACACAAAAATATGAAGATAACGACGTTAAAGGTAATATATTTTATCTGATAGCATCCTTGGTTACAACCTTTACTTTGGGAATTATATCAATGTTGATCAAGGTGGTTTCTGGAAATAATAGGAGATAATTAAGTTAATTACAACATTTTGGTCGCTGGACCGACACATTTATTTATTTTTCAATAAGGATTTTTTTATTTCAAATATTTTTTTTATTTATTTAATTCAACCTTAATGTAGTGTACACATTGTTCTTGATTTATTTATACGATTTATTGTATTTAAAATGAAAGATTCTTTTCACACTTCTCCCCCACTCTATATATACAACGCAATAAACATTATTGTATTTTATCATATTGTTTACAACAAAAATAGTTTGTGTAACGAATGGTCATTTACGATTATCTTGTATTTAATAAAGCTTTCACTCAAAGGAAATTTTTCCAATTTTTCTAATTTTGGTATCTAATATTTATAATTTACCAATTATCTGTGGTTCCGATTAATATAAAAGGGTTAATTGGATTTTTTTTAATTGGCAATTTATTTTTGGAAAAATTTATCCGATTTAAAAATGTGTTCTAAGATCTTGAGATCTACAGAAATTGGCGTAACGTAATATCGTTGCATGTAAAAACAGACAGGTATATTTGCATACAATTCGAGTCAAAAATTGACATGTGTTGCCATCACAAGAAAACAGAACAGAACAAGTTTCTCTTTTTATAAATATTTTGGATAAAGAATGAGAAAATAGTTAAAAAAAAAAGTTGATCCCTTTTTGTTAAATAATAGTTTAGTGTTTTATTATATTTGTTTTATTGAAATTTAATAAAGAAACCTACACCAAGACTTTTTAATCTTTCCTATATTAACACATACTCACCCTTCTCATTATCAAAAAAAAAATCTAATAGCAATTTTTACGTAACATTTAAATAAGTTCCACTGGTCAAAAATTTATTTAAATTTCTAATGCTTATTTTGTCACATATCCTTATTATTACTATAATTACTATAATGAATAGTGAGACTTGAAGCACTGAAGGGAAATTCAGTCGCAATTACTAAACTAATTTAAATTAATTATTAGATTATAATACTTGGAATTATTTTCTTCACTGATATTATCTTTAAAAAAGGTGATTCGCGTATATCGCGTCATCATACAACATAGTACTGTACAACTAAATACATGAGTGTACATAAGTGTACATAAGTGTACATAAGTATGCTGACAAATTCGTAAAATTCCTGCGGCCCAAAGCTTGTTTTTTATTGTCGCATGTTTATGCATTGATCTTTAAAGCAAAAATGATGCCACAGTATTACAGTATAAATTATTATGGCTTTAATTTCATTTTATTACGCCTCATCTATTTGCCTTAATTTTTTCCTGCGCCTCTTCTATCCAAATGAGTAAAGATGCATATAAACATGCAGTTCACATCTTTCAATGGCGTTCATCCATTTATCTTAAATATAAAATCTAGAAAAAGATGATCCTCGATAAGTCACAAATATGTCACAATAGTTATAACCATATCACCTGATTTCTAATCTTTAAAATTCTAAAAAAAGATTGGGGCAGTGGAAAGAAAGCCACCTAAAAAGAATGATGTTAGAGGCTTAATTTTTTAAAAACGATATTCAAAATAATGGTTAACGTTTTCTCCTTTTATTAATTCTTTTATATGTGAAAATGAATGAATTATGAAAGATGGATTATTTTTTCCCGTGTAACCGTCTACAAAAGAGTCGACACGCGATGATCCTGTGATAATAATAATTATGGTATTTACTGAGTTGGTGATACTAGTTTATAAATAAGTCGAAACCGGGTTATTCCGGAGCGTCATTTCTCTGAAAAAAAACATTTCAATGCCTGACACGAGACAAGTTTTTTTATACTGGCACAAATAATAAATTTAATAATTTCTCGTAAAATTCATTTCAGATCGTTCAGATCGTAACTGATGCTGCACAGCAATAATAAGATGAAACATTGAAGTTTTATTGGACAAAAAAAAAAAAATTTTTTTTTATTTTAATACAGAGTAAATATATCCCAGACTTTTTTTTTTTTTTCGCCACGTATCACGTATTCTATCACTGATTCTAGTATCATATCAATTATATAACCTAAAGGGGTGCATCCAAAAAGTGATTTTTTTTGCGTAAGCAGTTAGTATAAACGGGTGTAGTTGGCTGAGGCAAACAACTTTTTTTCTTGCATACGGTTGCACTGGAGAGGGGTTTTGCTGCCTCGCTAACGACCTCACAGAAAATTTTTTTCGGCNCTACAAAAGAGTCGACACGCGATGATCCTGTGATAATAATAATTATGGTATTTACTGAGTTGGTGATACTAGTTTATAAATAAGTCGAAACCGGGTTATTCCGGAGCGTCATTTCTCTGAAAAAAAACATTTCAATGCCTGACACGAGACAAGTTTTTTTATACTGGCACAAATAATAAATTTAATAATTTCTCGTAAAATTCATTTCAGATCGTTCAGATCGTAACTGATGCTGCACAGCAATAATAAGATGAAACATTGAAGTTTTATTGGACAAAAAAAAAAAAATTTTTTTTTATTTTAATACAGAGTAAATATATCCCAGACTTTTTTTTTTTTTTCGCCACGTATCACGTATTCTATCACTGATTCTAGTATCATATCAATTATATAACCTAAAGGGGTGCATCCAAAAAGTGATTTTTTTTGCGTAAGCAGTTAGTATAAACGGGTGTAGTTGGCTGAGGCAAACAACTTTTTTTCTTGCATACGGTTGCACTGGAGAGGGGTTTTGCTGCCTCGCTAACGACCTCACAGAAAATTTTTTTCGGCAAACAAATATTTTTACGCGGAACGGGCTGCTTTTTGTTCTTTCTTTAATATTTGTTCGCAATTGCCGAGTAGTTCTTCACTTCACCACCAAAAAGCATTTGTTATTGTTGGAAAATTTCCTCCCCTACTTCTTGATCCAAAACTTTGAAAGTTTATAAACATGGTCAGTCCAACAATTGCGCAGCCGGATAGCAGTCTCGCTGGTTCTAGCGTCAGCAATGTGAATCTGATCAAACCTACTAGTGCGAAATTGATAACAACCGAAACAGAAATTAATCGGTCGATTACTATTCGATCACCCGTTCCAGAATCACCAAAGGAACAAATAAACAATAACGAAGAATTTGAGGAACACTCTCAAGAAAATGAACAGCCTCCCAAAAAAATTATACCTCCTCCTGCTCCCATACCTTCTGTAAATGTATGGCAAGTAAGAATGAATGCTAAAAAGGTAACTGAAGTTACCTTCAACAGTAATGATAAAGAAAAGGAAGTTGTGAATAATAACAAAAAGATTGAAACCCGAGAAATTGATCAAAAGGAACAACCGGATGGTATGTCCCCCTTTTTTTCTTTTTTTCTTTTTTTAATATTCCTTTTAGATATATATTCTCCTTTTTGCCTGTATTACATTTGCGAAAATTTTATTTTATTTTATGTGGTTCTCAATAAGTCATTAGTAATTAGAAGTAAGACATTATCATGTGCCGAATCAAATAAATGTTAGTCTCTACGTTCGCACAGGGAAGGTTCATCTGGCATCCGTTAAACATTCAACTATCTACCGGTTGGAATTAGCCTTCATTTGGTTAATAAAAGGCATTCCAAGCTATTCCCTGTGCGTTTGTATGGGATATATATTATCATTTTGGAAAAGTAAGAGAATTTACTTTTATCCTTATTATTTATATAAAATATATTATAGATAACAAGAGATTCTCAAAGAAAGAATCAAAAAAATCAAAACCTCCACCAATATTACCACCATTGGAAGATCAAACTAGTTGGCCTGCACCAGCAGAAGTTTTAATTAAAGATAAAGAAAAGGAACATGTTGATTCTTCCGAAAAGAAACAACCTAATGATAATGGGACCAAAAAAGAAGAGAGTCCCAAAAGAGGTATCACTATAACTTAATTTATATATAGAATTTTTGTATTGACGCTCATAAAAACAATTAATTCAACCATCTCTCTTCCATGTCAGGTAAAGGTAAATGGATCCCATATACCCCAATTATTACACACAACACACCGTTGCCTAATCATGATAGGACAAAACCTCGACGTCGTAGTGAAGATCATGCTGGATTGCGGGAACACAAATCTAGTGAAAAGGTTATAAATACGGAAACAGTGACTCATACAGTACCAAATAACAATAATCCAAATAGACGTCGTGCTAGTGTTCCCACACCAACGAGGGAACATAACCGGCGTTATTCCCAATCTGGTGACAATCATATTGGACATCACTCTAATGGAGGGTCATCATATCGCGGTGGTCGAAGGGGGGGAAGAGGTATGGCTTTTTAACTATTAAATATTATAATTTTTCATTAATATATAATATGTAATATACTTATTTTCATTATTAAATTTAGGTCGTTCTTATAATGGTACTCGTGGACCCCCTCGTTCTGCATCCGCGCCTTATACATCCGGTTATGTTCAACAATATAACAATATGTATGGTACAAAAATTGGTGTAGTCTATGATATCGAAATTTTAAAATATTATATTTTACAACAAATGTATGTCTTTAGATTATGGTTTTCGAGTTTTATTGACATAAAAAAAACATATATATAAATTAATATAAATCTATTATATATTTCAGAGAATATTATTTTAGTATTGACAATCTTTGCAAGGATATATTTTTACGGAATAATGTAAGGATTTCTATTACAAACATTTGGGATCGTCAAATAAATGCCTTTATTATTAAGATTATTAAAGATTATTAATTTTTAAAATACATTTTTTTTATGTGTTTATAGATGGATATGGAAGGTTATGTCCCAATTGCTTTATTAGCCGGATTTAACAGAGTTAAGGCTCTTACGATGGACTTGGATCTTGTTCGTGAGGTAAAAAATTTTAATCATGTTAATTAAATTCTTTTCATATTATCTATTATCTAATGATTATTGAACTTTTATGAAAGGCTCTTCTTAATAGTTACATCGTTGAGGTTAATGAAGACAAAGTCAGGAAACGTGAAGGATGGGATTTCTGGCTATTGCCAAAACAAGTATGTATGTTTAACATCAGCTATCACTTTTAAGATTTTGTTGTCTTATATTATTTTTTTTATTTTATTTTAGTACGATACAGTTGAACAACAAGTGATGGAGGACTTCAATAATAGTGGTCAAACAACGACCACAATAACTGACGCTGTTAATAATTTACCACAATCACCACAAAATATGCTGTCACTACAAAGCGAACAAACACGACAATACGAGACACAAAATTACATATCATTGGATGAAGACAAGGAAAATCGGGAGATGCCAATCATTCCCGAAGGTTCATCTGAAAATGGTTCACCTGTTTCAAACCCCTGGATCGTACAAACTAAAAAACGACGCACATCATCTTCACCTACAAATAAACTTTCTCGTGAAATTCCAAAGCAAGTTATATCAAATAATGATGAAGAACTTTTTCAATTTGATGAAGATTGGACTGGTGATTCAAGAAATAATACAGTACAGAAATATTATGCCACTTCAGAAGAGGAGGACGAGGACGATGATGAATTTGACGATGACACTGTTGCCAGTATTTTGATAGTAACGCAAAAAAAGAAAGACAAAAGTCACGTTCAATTTGAGAGAAAGGCCATGAATGGTGAATTTTTAAATAGTCATTAATTACCTTGATAAATTTATGCATGTTAATCTTTTTTTTATCGTCTCTGAAATTCCAGACGAGATTGGTGAAATGATTAACGAAGGGCTTTATCATTATGAACATGATATTCACAAACAAAAGTTAGCATATAAAATATTTGTTTTTTTTTTGAAAAAAAAAATAAATTTCTCTGTTAATAACCGTTTTGGTTTTTTTTTTTTTAGATGTTCGGGTGGTTTAATTGGTACAAAAAAAGTGGACATTGTTAGGTAAATTTCCCTTTCATATTTGACAGTACCCGATTATTCGATAAATGGTTATCTTAATTTATGGATTTTTTATGAATTTATATATAGTGAGGAGCAGTTTGCATCAATAGTTTCTTCAGCCAAATCAAAAGNAGGACGAGGACGATGATGAATTTGACGATGACACTGTTGCCAGTATTTTGATAGTAACGCAAAAAAAGAAAGACAAAAGTCACGTTCAATTTGAGAGAAAGGCCATGAATGGTGAATTTTTAAATAGTCATTAATTACCTTGATAAATTTATGCATGTTAATCTTTTTTTTATCGTCTCTGAAATTCCAGACGAGATTGGTGAAATGATTAACGAAGGGCTTTATCATTATGAACATGATATTCACAAACAAAAGTTAGCATATAAAATATTTGTTTTTTTTTTGAAAAAAAAAATAAATTTCTCTGTTAATAACCGTTTTGGTTTTTTTTTTTTTAGATGTTCGGGTGGTTTAATTGGTACAAAAAAAGTGGACATTGTTAGGTAAATTTCCCTTTCATATTTGACAGTACCCGATTATTCGATAAATGGTTATCTTAATTTATGGATTTTTTATGAATTTATATATAGTGAGGAGCAGTTTGCATCAATAGTTTCTTCAGCCAAATCAAAAGATGGGCTTTCAGGGGCCAATATATCGAATAAAACTGTTACATCAGAAAGTGAAAAGAAAAGGTATAATTTATTTCATTAAAATCTTACATATAATTTATATTTTAATAAAACTAATTCAGCCAATATTATGTTAACAGCAAGAAAAAATCAACTCGTTTCTGGCCTGTTAAAGGTGCACCGCAAGGACACAATTCCAATTCTAAGAACAATCATAAAAATGTACCAGATACTCGTCAATATTTTGCACAAGATGCTGTTGGTTGGGTGCTTGGGTAATATTATAAAACAATTGTCATTTATTGCATTTGACACCTTTAATAAATCCGAGAATACTAAAAAAAACTATAATTATTTTTAATTTATAGTGATCAACCTTACCATCCTCCGGAAGGATCATCACCAGTAAACTCGCCTTTAAGTCATAGTAATGGAGTGACTCATAATTGTTCTGATCAACTGTCATCTTCTGTTGACTTGGCACGTTCATTTCCTTCCTTCCAACATCCAAGTCATGAACTTTTACGCGAAAATGGGTTCATTCAGCATAAATATTACAAATATCACGCCAAGGCTTTGAAAGGTTAGAATCTTATGTGAAATTATTATCATAACATTTAAACATTGATTAAACAAACAGTCATCTTTAAAAATTCATTATAAACATTATTTCTTTTTTTTTTTTTTTTAATATTCTAATAGAACGCAAGCGCCAAGGCGTTGGCCAATCTCAAGAAATGAATACACTCTTCAGATTTTGGTCACACTTTTTGCGTGAGCATTTCAACAAACGCATGTATTCTGAGTTTAAGAAACTTGCGGTTGAAGATTCTACCGCAAATTATCGTTATGGTCTTGAATGTTTATTCCGATTTTATTCATATGGTCTTGAGAAAAAATATCGACAAGATCTATTCGATGATTTTCAAGAATTGACCTTGAATGATTATGAAAATGGATACCTCTATGGACTTGAAAAATTTTGGGCTTATTTATATTATAGAAAAGACAAAAATACGAGAAAGATTGAAGTTTGTGAGAAGTTAAATCAATGTGTTGAGAAATATAAGGTTGGTTGAATAATTTTTATTCTTTAATATAAAATATATCTCTCCATTATTTTTACTATTTATAATTTTATAATTATTTTTATTATTATTATTTTGTGTAGAACATTGAGGACTTTAGAATTGCACATAAACCATCACACGCTCATTCAACCAATAACCATTACTCAAAACCTCAAAATCAACAAAATCAAGGTCACAATGTAACTAGTTCGTCTACTTCAAATAATGAATTACCCACTTCTTCTTCTTTAGGGAATTCTTCTCATCCTGTTGCTTCAGTCGAAAATTTTCCCCCGTTGACAGTAACAGCCTCACGATAAATTTTTCGTAAAATTATGTGAAGAAATTCACTATTAGAGATTCGTTCTTTCATTTTGCTAATTAATAAGAAATTGTTCAAATTTGTATTATATATTATATTGCAAGATTTAGTAGTTATCGGGTTATAAATTTATCAATCTTGCAATAGGATTTGCATGTTTATTAGTTTTTTTTTTTTTTGCAAATTTTTTTTTCTAAGTAATTATTATCATTACCAATTTTTTTTTTTTTTGCAAATTTTTTTTCCTAAGTAATTATTATCATTACCAATTTTTTTTTTTTTTGCAAATTTTTTTTCCTAAGTAATTATTATCATTACCAATTTTTGTTTTTTTTGGTAATAAATTTCTCTTAGAAATATTTTTTAAAAAAACATAGCTATATTTTCTGGAGATATTATATATCTCTATCTATATACAATTTTTTTTTGCATTTGTGTCTTTCTTTTTTTTTTTGTTCATAGAAATTCTTGATGATAAATATTTTATTTTTTCTATTCAAATATTTTTTTGATATTATATATTTTTTATTTTTATTATTCAAAAAAAAATAAATAATTTGATGCCCAATGTAAAATAGTTTAAAGTCTATTATCATTAGTATTTTATTATAACACTGAATTAAGAACGAATAGGAATTTAAGATATCAGGTGATAAAAGTGAAAAGTCCAAATTTTATTTTATTTATTATTTAAAATATGTTCTATTACTTGTTAAAAAATTATACTGTATTTTGTATAATTCTGTATATAAAGTAATAAAAAATATATTTACATCTAAAAATATTTGAGGTTATAAATTCTATAAATCAAATAGAAAGTATAGTTTTATTAAAAATACATTTTATTTTCACTGGTATTTAACTTATTATTATAAAAAATACTTTTATTAAAAATACATTTTATTTTCACTGGTATTTAACTTATTATTATAAAAAATACTTTCTAACGTAAACTCTTTAGAACATGAGATCTTATATATAATGTAATATTAATTCTATAATGAATTTTAATAAAATAAATAAAATGGGTTTTCGATAATTTCAATTTATTAATATAAATAATCGTGTAACTTGTTGATCAAAATCTAGGACTTTGACTTCTTAACGTTGGAACTTATTTTGTTGAAGCATGACAATATTATCTCGAAGAAAGCCAATCATAATTAGTCAACCGTATTTTAATCGTATGATAATTATGGCATGTTAAATTTTTTTAGGTATCACATTTATTTTTCGCGAGGAATAATCGTTTTACATTGAAAGTGATTCAGTGATCGCATGATGTAAAGCGTCGCACCGATGTCTTCTAAAAACCTAGTTATTTTCTTGATCATACGATTATCAACGAGGTTTTAATGATATGGTATGGGAAGATATAAATACATTCGACTCTTCTATATAATTTATAATAAGTTTTCAAGTAATTTATTTGCTAATTCTTTGCGATATTCCTACCAATGGGTGATGCTACTGATCCAATTAGAAATTTAACTAACTCGGGAAATCCCGTATTAGCGTCGCTTGGTGGACTAGCTGTCGCTGCTACCTCAATAGTTAGAGGAGGATTGAGAGGAGAAAATAACTTTACTGAGATGATTGAACTTATCATGGCCTTATTCTTTGAGGCGGGAAGACCAGGACATTTACAAGTGCGCGTAGTACTCACTGGGGGGACTGAAGTAACAAGACGATGGTTTACTATCAACTGGAGAAAGCAAGGTTATTGTGGGTTGCATAATATTAATAAAGAGGAAAGTACAAAATTAGGAGGACATCGCAATGGACACGGGTGTGTTGTTGTTCTTATAGTCAAAGAAGAACCGAAGACGACTGTCGCATATACAATTTCAAATAAAGATAATAAAGATAATAAAAATAATAAAAATATAATTCCAGTAGATGGATATTCATTAAAAATTCACTCACCATGCTGTCCTAGTTATGGAGAATTCCAACTATGATAATTGGTGTTTCGTTACGAATGGACAAATATGGAAAGTTGAAATGGACCAGATATTGCCGCGACAATAGATGAAACCGATTCGAATTACTGTGGTCCCGCGGCAAACGCCATACTAAATAGTGAAAAAAGTGGGTGGTATAGAATAGGATCACTAAGGCACCCCCATAACTACTTGTTAATAAATGGTGGCGAAGCATTACTTGTTCTCTTGTTGGCTTGGTATTCATCTGCTGGACCGTTACTATGTGGAGTAGCTGCAAGAAAGGGTATCTCGTCTTTTTGAAATGGGCCCAACAACAGAGGAATGAGTCTTGCAGTATTGGAAGATGAAGCATACATGTTTATAGATGAGAACAGCAATGCTATAACATATGCTGTTGGGCAAAGTAAAACTCGCACTATGTTACATAGAATTATAAGGATATCATTTGTAAATACAATTGTTACTATTGGGGCATACGTTATAATGGAACTAAAATCTAGAATTATAAAATCTAACTCAGAAGAGATGGGGAAGGAACGTAAAATAACAATAACGATACTTGCCATTATTATATTAATTATATGTGCAATGACATTTTTAAGTCCGAGAAGGAAACTGAAAGACAATGAGGAAGTAGAATATTGACTGTTTTTACAGGACTTGTAACTGTTGGTGCAGGTATGGTTGCACCATGGGTAGTTAAAGAAGAACAATATAAGAATATAAGATTGGCATTAGAAATATATTGTATGTTAGCAATTATATTAGTTAAAATAGCTTGGTGGGAACAACAATATGTACACGGAGGAGCAATAGATCCAAAAAATTACCGCGGTATAGAAGGAGCTATATATATACTTAGTGGATTGGCATCATTGTATGTTGTTGTTGATTTATATGATTGATACATATTATGTATTATGAAATTTTAAAATTTAAATATTTCAATCTGCTAATAAATTTATAAACAATATTCTTGAGAAAAATATCTATCTTTCAATGTATTAACGAGCTAACTTTGCGAAAATAGATATTTAAATGATTGAATACTTACTGAACAAATTTACTTAGTCGCTCAAAAGAAGTTTGCTTTAATCAAAACATTAAAATAAATTAGTGAAATTATAAAAGCATTAAAAAATTCGTGGGTGCAAACTATTTACAAAAACGGTCAGCTTTCCTTGTATTTGTAGGCCAGTATTGTAAAATTAATATCTGAGTGCTTTAATACTGCTTGAGTAACTTTATTTAGTGACTAGAAGGCGGTTTACTTTGACAAAAGTATTTAAATTACGCCACAAAGTTTTAAAAGCAATAAAAATTTATGAGTATAAAAAACATATATCTTTTGATTTATGAAAAATATCCAAATAGCCTCATATCAGCTTAAAGACAATTACTGTACAAAGTTTTAGAAGTACATAAAAAATTTATGAGTACTGTATATGTTATTAAAAAAATCTATTTTTCAAAATATTTTCAGGTAAATGGAATTATGGAAGTTATAAAGTTATAAATAATTGAATTACTAGTTAAAATATTCAAATAATGAACTATATGCTTAGGATCTTAAACCTGACTAAGAAACTGAAATCAATAAACAAGTTCATCTCCACAATCCAACATTTGTGAGTCAAGGTATTGGGATTACAAGTGGTGAAACAATTAATGGATTCATTGTTGAATCTTCAAAGAGAGAGAGTACCAGTTCTTGATAATCAGGTTAGCCTAACTATTATTTTGCATTTATTCCTAATAAAATTGCAATCTTAATCTTTTGGATGATGATAAAATCCCGAATTGATGATGATGCCATTAGAAATTCCACAGTAAAAAACTGAAGTGGGTATTTATAAAGTTACAAAAGGTAGTTAAGTTAAAGATTTAACTTAACCAGATAAAACTAGAAAATAGAATTGTTATTTTTAATTACTTATTAGTAAAATCAGTTTTAGTTTTTTTGTAGAATATGTAAATGATAAAATTTTTTTTTTTTTGAAAATGGTCTTGAAATATAAAAGTTTTGAAATAAACTAGTATATCAGAAAATTTTTTCAAGTATAATATTTCATAATTTTGACATGGTGTTAAATTTCTATAATTTTTTATGTAATATTATGGAAATTTTCAAAAATTTTCAAAAATTATTAAAATATCAAAATTCCATAATATTACAAATTATTAGAAAATTTTTTTAAATATACATCAGGAAATTTTAAAAGGCGAAAATTTTCCGCAATTTTTCGCAAAAATTTGCGGAAATTTGTGCAATTTTTTCGAAAATTTTCGAAGTGAAAATTTCCGGAAGATTTCCGCATAAAATTTGCGGAAATTTTCACTTCAAAAATTTTCGAAAAACTTGCGCAAATTTTTGTAAATTTTCGCGAAAATTTGCGGAAATTTTTGGTCAAATAAAAAATGTTTTTTATTTTGTAACACAAAATAATCTTGTTTATTTACTAAATGAATGATCTTGTTTCGAACTCTTTCAAAAATTATTATTCTCATGAAATTTTAGAACAAAAATTTTTGGAAATTTTCAAAAATTTATTTATTTCTCAAGTAAGTATGTTGGTTTTTGACGAGGTTGGACACTATTGCTATTCTTAAAATCTTCATTTGATGTGATTTCCGGGTCGTCCGAAACTTCTTGAGTCCCTTTGGTTATGTTAAATTGATAGATTAGGGTAGAGTTCCTATAAGAAAAGTTCTCAACGTTCCCTTTTCTTAATTAACACAACTCTTATACTACGACGCTTTGCCTTTTCCGTGGTTTTTTTCTACGTAACGGGTAGTAGTTCAGCAGGTTATGTTCATAGCTTTGCTGTTCTTTACCTTTTCTGTGGTTTTTCGGAGTTTCAGGTAGTCGTTCAGCAGGTTATTCATAACCTTGCTGTCTAGAAGTAGGATACTCTCGGACGCTAATATGCTTACTTAAAAACAGTACACAGTTTATTCAATACCGTTTCTAACATCTTTTTTCTTTTCTTTTTCATTAGTATCGATTCGGAATTTTCCAAAGATTTTCGATGAATTTTATTTTCTATTTTTTTTCAAATACTCAAATTAAATTAATTCTTTAGTTTTTTTCGATCACTTTTAAATTAATTGTTATTTTTCGCAATATTTCATAAAAATCTTTATTATGTAAAAAAATATAATAAACTAATAAGTGTTCTTTATTATNTAATAAATGTTCATAATGTTCAAAAATATAATATATGTACTAATAAATGTTCATAATGTTCAAAATTTATATATAATAATCTAAAAATTATTTCGAAAATGTCCGGAGCTTTTGAAATTATTCTTCCTCCTCTTCCTCCTGTTCTGATGGCAATTCGCTTTCCCCCTCTTCTATTTCGTCATCGGAGCCAAAAGTTTCTAAGCTGAATGCTTTGCCGTTTTTCATATTTTCCTATAAAATGAAAGATATTAAATTTTCGATTTCAAGAAAAAATAGACTATTTTCTACTTACATTATTTTTGTTTGTCATAATTCGCAAATATTTATTATCATTTTTAAGATCCTCATTTTTAGGATTCAAAAAAAATTCACATAAAGAAACGGCAAAAGCAATTTGTTCTGAAGAAGCTTTAGAAAGATCCGCCCAAAGTCTGTCTAGAATTCTTCCGCACCAGGTTGTATCATTTTTGTCATTAATTTTTGAATGTAATATATCGTAACATTTTTTAACTACAGATGATTCCTTCCACATTTTTATTTCATTAGGCGCAACCTTCAAATTTATGAATGGAAGGTTTTTTTCTCGGTAAACCCGAAATATTGCAGTCCTGATGCAGGAAGATAGTGAACCTCTTTGGCTCCGATGACTTTTTAATAACTGAAATATTTCAAAAATTTTAAGTAATTTTTAAAACTTTTTTTTTTTCAAATATTAAAAAAAAAAAAACATACTTCTGTTTGAATTTTCGAATCATAATAAAGAGACCATTTCTTTTCTGACCAATCTCCAAAAAGCTCCGGATAATTTTTATCACAGTAACAAGCAGCANAAAATAATCTTGTTTATTTACTAAATGAATGATCTTGTTTCGAACTCTTTCAAAAATTATTATTCTCATGAAATTTTAGAACAAAAATTTTTGGAAATTTTCAAAAATTTATTTATTTCTCAAGTAAGTATGTTGGTTTTTGACGAGGTTGGACGCTATTGCTATTCTTAAAATCTTCATTTGATGTGATTTCCGGGTCGTCCGAAACTTCTTGAGTCCCTTTGGTTATGTTAAATTGATAGATTAGGGTAGAGTTCCTATAAGAAAAGTTCTCAACGTTCCCTTTTCTTAATTAACACAACTCTTATACTACGACGCTTTGCCTTTTCCGTGGTTTTTTTCTACGTAACGGGTAGTAGTTCAGCAGGTTATGTTCATAGCTTTGCTGTTCTTTACCTTTTCTGTGGTTTTTCGGAGTTTCAGGTAGTCGTTCAGCAGGTTATTCATAACCTTGCTGTCTAGAAGTAGGATACTCTCGGACGCTAATATGCTTACTTAAAAACAGTACACAGTTTATTCAATACCGTTTCTAACATCTTTTTTCTTTTCTTTTTCATTAGTATCGATTCGGAATTTTCCAAAGATTTTCGATGAATTTTATTTTCTATTTTTTTTCAAATACTCAAATTAAATTAATTCTTTAGTTTTTTTCGATCACTTTTAAATTAATTGTTATTTTTCGCAATATTTCATAAAAATCTTTATTATGTAAAAAAATATAATAAACTAATAAGTGTTCTTTATTATATAAAGAAATATAATAAACTAATAAGTGTTCTTTATTATGTAAAAATATAGTAACTAATAAATGTTCATAATGTTCGAAAT
>PQFF01000028.1:184565-206820 GCA_003547095.1 Diversispora epigaea | reverse complement strand
GGAGGATTCTGGTTTAACTGGTTTAACTGGTTCAACTGGTTTAACTTCAAGAAACAATGATGGTAAAATAATATTAATGTTTAACTATTTCAAATAAAACTAAAATGACCAAAATTTTTTTATGTTTCAAGCCACGACGAAAAGAATTTTTAGTAAATTAGACAATCTACAAAAAATGTTGGAAAAAATCATGAAAAACCAAGAAAAAATGCAGGATGATATAAAGTCAGTCAAAGAAGAAGTAGCAATACTCTTATACGACCAGGATTGTGTCTATGTTAGTAAGGATATTAAATTTTAAATATTTCGCAAATACTCGTAATATTAACAATGTTTTATAAATAGTCCGTAATATTGGAATCGGCCCAAAATCTTTTGGAGAAGATAATATATCTAACCTTTGATCAATTCAAAGAAACAGCAAAATCTTTTATGGAAAAATCCGACATTAATTTTTTTTCTTCCCTAGGTCATAGATGGGAGCCGTTCTACTATAAAAAGATACGAGTTGATGTGAGTAAAATTTATAAATCAGCATTTTAAGAGTTTTATAATTAATTTTTTAAAAAATTTGTAGTTAACAAAAAAGCTCCGAGCCTTGCGGAGTACTTTGTGCGCATGAGTGAAAACGTCAATTTTCGAAGTTTGTAAGGTACCCCCCATAAGCATCGCAGCAGAAGCCTCGAAAATTAGTGCGTGGAAAAAGAACCCCGCCATCTCAAACAGTTTTCAAAAATTATTTGATAAAGTTGAAGAAGACAAAGAGGATACTTATATGACTCGAATAATTAAAAACGTCTGGCCCAAGAAAAAAAATATTCCAAATTTACAAATCGCCTGGGTGATTTCCATTGCAGAAATTATTCTTAACCCAAATAATGAAAACATCAAAATATCCGAGGAAATAATAAAACCAGTTCTTTTAAAAAATCTAGTAAGTAAATTCTATATTATGCCAGATTTTTAAAATTTTCGAAAACTAACGAAACTTTAAAAAAATAGAATAAAATTGAAAATAATGAAAGTTTTGAATACGAATCCGACTCTCCCGAAAGACTAGAAGTAGCTCCCAAAAGGCTAGCAGCTCCCAAAAAATCGGCAGTTCCCGAAANGCGGAGTACTTTGTGCGCATGAGTGAAAACGTCAATTTTCGAAGTTTGTAAGGTACCCCCCATAAGCATCGCAGCAGAAGCCTCGAAAATTAGTGCGTGGAAAAAGAACCCCGCCATCTCAAACAGTTTTCAAAAATTATTTGATAAAGTTGAAGAAGACAAAGAGGATACTTATATGACTCGAATAATTAAAAACGTCTGGCCCAAGAAAAAAAATATTCCAAATTTACAAATCGCCTGGGTGATTTCCATTGCAGAAATTATTCTTAACCCAAATAATGAAAACATCAAAATATCCGAGGAAATAATAAAACCAGTTCTTTTAAAAAATCTAGTAAGTAAATTCTATATTATGCCAGATTTTTAAAATTTTCGAAAACTAACGAAACTTTAAAAAAATAGAATAAAATTGAAAATAATGAAAGTTTTGAATACGAATCCGACTCTCCTGAAAGACTAGAAGTAACTCCCAAAAGGCTAGCAGCTCCCAAAAAATTGGCAGTTCCCAAAAGACCAGCAGCTCCCAGAAGTAATAAAAGAATTACTGAAATCGAAACCTCGCGAAAAGAAAAGAAAAAAATAAGATCCATAAGAAAAGATGATGAAAACGATGATGATGACGATGAAGCTGACGAAGGCGACAAAGCTTACGAAGCTAACGAAACTTACGAAACTGACGAAGGTGACGAATATTATAATGAAATAATAAATATTGATGAAAGTGAGGAGGAATAATAAAAAATTAATTTTTAAATATTTATATATTTTGAAAATTTTTGTAAATATTAAAATTAACATAAATAAAATAATAGTAATATTTGAAATACCACAATAAAATAATAATTATTAATAAATTATAAAATGTAAAAAATTTGCCTGTATATAAATGCAAATTTTAAAAATTTAGTGAAACGTTACAGAAATTTTTGCGAAAACGTTACGGAAATATTGCGAAATATTGCGAAATATTGCGAAATTTTTTTGCGCAAACCTCCGAAGGTGTCAGAAATTTGCGGAAATTTTCGAAGTGAAAATTTGCGCAAATTTTCGCCTATTAAAATTTCCTGATATAATATTCTGTAATTTTTGATATAATATTAAATTTCCATAATTTTTCATATAATATTATAGAAATTTTCGAAAATTTTCAAAAATTATTAAAACATCAAAATTCCATAATATTACAGATTGAAAATTTTTTTCAAATATAATATTTCGTAATTTTTATATAGTGTTAAATTTCCATAATTTTTCATGTAATATTATAAAAATTTTTGTTAAAATGTTAAATTTCAAAAATTTTCATAATTTTTACAAAAAATTTCAGAAATTTAATATAAGAAATTAATATTATATTATTTTATAATTCTATAATTTTAATACAATATTAAATTTTGTAAGATTATAGAAATTTTTAAAAATTTTCAAAACGGATATATACAAATACAATAAAAACTTATAATTTTTTATATGACATAAAATTAATTTAGTTTATTTATATAAGATATATTTACTATCCAAATTCAAAATTCAAATGCCAAAATTTCAAATATCAAAATCCCAAATCTCAAATTCCAAATATTAGTAATTTGTGTATTTTGACATTCCAAATTTCAAATTATTTGGGATTTGGACAATACATATAATATGAAAATAATAATTATTTTTTTCATATTTTCCATATTCTTACTCTTACTTTTATTTATTTATTTTTTTAAAAATTTTTACATTTTATTTATTTCAAAATATATTAAAATATTTTGAAAACTTATAAAAAAATATAATATAATACTTTTATTTTTACTTACTTATAATATTATTTTTCAAATATTTTCAAAAACTTTTATACTTTATTTACTTTAAAATATTTTGGATTATATTAAAAATTTTTAAAATATTTCAAAAACTTACAAAAAAATATAATATAATACTTTTATTTTTATTTATTTATTATAATATTTTTTAAATATTTTTAAAGATAAATAAAAAATAATAATATTAAAGAATTTTAAAATATTTTAAAAACTTATAAAAAAATATAATATAATACTTTTATTTTCATTTATTTATTATAGTATTTTTCAAATATTTTTAAAGGTAAATAAAAAATAATAATATTAAAGAATTTTAAAATATTTCAAAAACTTACAAAAAATATAATATAATATTTTTATTTTCATCTACACTGATTGAAAATTTATAAAATCTACACCTATCAGGTACCAAATAGATGTAATATTTGTACTTAATATCATACACATATCAGATACCTGATAGGTATAAAAAATATTTTTTCGGGTACCCGATAAGTGTGAAAAATGTTTTCTCACATCTATTAGGTACCTGATATATATACGATATTAGGCACAAATACTACACTTATCTGGTATCTGATAGGTATAGATTTTATAAATTTTATTTATTTATTATGGTATTTTTCAAATATTTTTAAAGGTAAATAAAAAATAATAATATTAAAGAATTTTAAAATATTTTGAAAATTTACAAAAAAATATAATATAATATTTTTATTTTTGTTTATTTACTATAATGTTTTTCAAATATTTTTAAAAGTAAATAAAAAATAATATTATTAAAGAATTTTAAAATATTTTGAAAACTTATAAAAAAATATAATATAATACTTTTATTTTCGTCTATTTACTATAATATTTTTCAAATATTTTTAAAGGTAAATAAAATAATATTATTAAAGAATTTTAAAATATTTTGAAAATTTACAAAAAAATATAATATAATATTTTTATTTTTGTTTATTTACTATAGTATTTTTCAAATATTTTTAAAAGTAAATAAAAAATAATAATATTAAAAAATTTTAAAATATTTTAAAAACTTACAAAAAAATACTTTCATTTTTATTTATTTACTATAGTGTTTTTCAAATATTTTTAAAGGTAAATAAAAAATAATAATATTAAAGAATTTTAAAATATTTCAAGAACTTACAAAAAAATATAATATAATACTTTCATTTTTGTTTATTTATTATTATGTTTTTTAAATATTTTTAAAGATAATTTGTATTATTTTAAATTTTTTTTGTAAAAAAAATAAATAAAAATATATAATATAATTTTAAAAAGTCACAAAAATAAATATAAACTTATAAAATATTACGAAAATTTATATAAATTTTTGAAAATAAATAATATAAAAATTTCAGAAATTTATAAAAATATATTGAAAATTTTCAAAAATTTTTATAAAAATTTATAATATGATGAAAATTTAATATAATATAAATTTCTAGAAACTTAATATAATATAAATTTTTAAAAATTTATATTAATATCAAAATTTCGTAATAATTTTAAAAATTTACATGGGTTTCGTAATATAATAGAAATTTATACCTATTAAAATTTCCTAATGCAGTTATATATTTTTAATTAAAAAATTTATCTAGGTGATTAAAAAATTTTGAATTTTAAGTAAAATAATTTTGTCTTTTATGAAAAAGCAAGTATAATTAAATTTATACTATACATATTTTCAAAATTGATTTTTAATTTTTGAAGTATTTCGTCTTTTTAAAATTTATGTAAAATCTATTCTATATATAGAAGTAAAAAAAATATCTAATTATATGTATTTTTAATTAAAAAATTTATCTAAATAGTTAAAAAATTTTAGATTTTAAATAAAATAATTTTATTTTTTATGAAAAATTATTTTAACTTTTTTTTTCAAAATTGTAATTTCAGAATCTCAAAATAATTTTATATACAAGTATAATTTATATATGTTTCCAAAATTGATATTGAATTTTTAGGATATTTCATTTTTTTGAGATTTATATAAAATTTATTTTATATATGAAAATAAAAAAAGTATTTAGTTATATGTATTTTTAATCAAAAAATTTATCTAGATAGTTAAAAAATTTTAGGTTTTAAATAAAATAATTTCGTTTTTTATAAAAAATTATTTAGACTTTTTTCTTTAAAATTGTAATTTTAGGATTTTAAAATAATTTTATATATAAATATAATTGAATTATCAAAAATAATAAAAATATATCAGCTATCTAATGTAAATTACAAAAATCAAACATTTTAATAAATATTGGTTATATTTAATATATCTATTGGGAATATAAAAAATTTGATTGAAAAATATTGGGTACCTGATTTTTTATAAATGACCAATATCTTTCTAATTGGTATTTATATTATATTTATCTGTAATTTATTAAAATAACTGATAAGTCTCCGATAAGTGTCTGATTAGAATGACTAATAAGTCTCTAATAAGTGTTTGATAAGTATCTAATAGCATTGATCAAATAGAAAAAAATAAGATGGTTTTATCATGAATAGAATTCTGATTAATGACTAAATTTGCTAAGATTTATTAAGTATAGGCAGTTAATTTTTTTTAATTTATGAATAGAAATTTTTGATTCATGAATTTTTACAAATAAGATGTCTGATTTATGTATATTTGCACCATTAATAGGATTCTGATTTTTGTTTATTTGACCAGTGTAGGTATCTGAAATACAGATTTTGACTTGTAAACTAAAACAAAAAAAACTAAATATAAAATATTATATAACAGTTATACGTAATGTGTTATAGTTGAAAGGTTTGTAAATAAATACAACTTATAAAGGTTTTAAATATTGAGGTCTTATTTGAAAGAAGCAAATGTAAGATTTTTAAAGGGCTTATAGAAAACAAATCTCTATCACAAAGATAAAGTTATAAAGACAATTATTAAAAAAATTAATTATTTAATTATGGAATTTTTAACAAATAAAAAAATATTATTTACTAAAAATAATATTAACAAAGTATATAAATTATAATATTATGTCATCAAGACTTTATTGTCAATTCATTACTATTTTCAAGTTAGAACATATCTGAACTTAATTTACTGAGTTATTCCTTAACTTAGGAATTAATTTAAAAGTTAAAACTAACTTAAAACTAAGTTCAACTGAAGTTTAAACTCAAAGGAAAACTCATCCTTTATATATCTATTAATTTATGTTTAGTTTTATGTCTGTGATTATATATTAAATATTACGTCTATATTATACATGTCGTTAAAACATTTAACATAATTATTTTGTAACGTGATCCTTTACCAGGGTAATTATTCAACAATAACTATAGGTGCATCAAAAACGACACTTTTGCAGTAAAGACATTCCGCAGATCTTATCCAGATCATATTAATGTGGCGTTTAAATATTCAAAAATTTGGCCAATCCATGAAAAAGTTCCGCCTCACCAAACTGTTAAACAGTTATCATTTCTTACTTTTGGTTAACCTTATTATTCATCTTTTCAATTCCTAATATTACTTGGAGGATTTACCACATATGGCTACTAAAGCTGCTTATAAAAGATTAACTAAAGAATATGTAGCAATCCAGAAGGTATGTTTTATATAGAACTACACTTTTGCTCATCCTTTTTTGTATAATTTTTGATTATGTTCGTTACAACGAATCTTTCTATACGATGCTTTAGAATCCGCCACCATATTTGATAGCCAAGCCACTAGAAAGTAATATTCTAGAATGGTATTTGTTAAAAAAGATTTCTTTGTTTTAATAGGAAAATTATGTGACTTTGAAAGCATTTCAAATATTCATGATTTCTCAAGATGTTTGGTAATAAAAAATCTTATATAATGTTCTTGATTATAGGCATTATATTATTCGTGGTCCTCCAAATACACCCTACCATAATGGAGAATATCATGGTAAGGTGTTATAATAAATTGTTTATATTTTTTATATTTTAATTTAACAATAAATTCAATAAATTCAATAAATTTATTATCAAAGGTACTTTGATGTTCCCCAGCGAGTATCCTTTTAAACCTCCCTCTATTCGAATGACAACTCCTTCAGGTATAAATAAGTTATAATTTATCTAATTATTTCATTATTATTATTATTATTATTATTATTATTATTATTATTATTATTATTATTATTATTATTATTATTATTATTATTATTATTATTATTATTATTATCCATTATTATTATTAATTATTAATTATTTCATATTAATCACACAAATACTATATTTTTTTTTAAAAAAAATTTTAGGACGATTCCAACCAGATGCTAGACTGTGTTTATCCATGTCAGATTTTCATCCGAGTACTTGGAATCCTAGCTGGAGTGTTGTTACTATTTTAACTGGATTATTAAGTTTCATGGTTGTATATCTTTTAAAGAATCAATTTTTTAATTGGTGTCTTCCTTACTAACTCGAATTTGTCATGAATTTATTGCGAATTTATTGTTAAATTAATTTATTTTGAATAAATAAATAAATGTTCTAGACAAGTAATGAAGCTACTACCGGGAGTATTAAGACAACAGATGCCGATAAAAAGATATATGCCGCGCGTTCGCATCAATTCAATTTGAACGATTCAAAGTTCAGAGGTAATTTACGAATTTTATTATTTTATTATTTTATTATTTTATTATTTTATTATTTTATTATTTTATTATTTATCAATGTTATATTTAAATATTTAAATTTTTTAGCAAATTTTATTTAATTAAATAATCTATAATTTACGAATCCGTATTGTTTTTTTTTTAGATATTTTCCCAGAACTTTGCATTCCCGAACCTGTGCCTGTAGAAACACTTTATCCTATAAACACGGAATCATCATCATCATCATCTGATACAACTATGGATAGTTCGGATATTCAAGGATCATTAAATGATTCTGGAGCGGTCAATCAACAACAAGTTGCCGTAAGAAAAATGAATTTGCAACGTAGACCTCCAGATCGTGCCGAGAATTGTGCGAATACATCTAAGGTTAATGCCAACAACAATGTTATCAACAATACTAATAACAACAACAATAATAATAATAACGTTGTAGGTCAACGACGGCGTTTTGATCAATGGCGTAAATGGATAATAGTATCGTTAGTATGTCTATACCTTGTGATAACAAAATTGTTGTCTCGAAGTGCCGAAGCTGTTTCAGGTAGTCCCGGTAGTGAAGCTCCTCACATGTGATTCCAAAAATATTAACTATTGATCATCTAAGATGAAAATTATGATGATCAATACTTTCAATACTTGATGTGCTTATAAAAATGTTGTAAGGCCAAAGGTAATTTATCAAAGAATTTATCTCAAAAAAAAATATATATATATATTCAAAAGATACAATTCAGGTAAAGAAAAACAAACTATTGATGCAATACTTTTACCGAGTGGTGGAAGCAGTTTTCTTTGGTAGTGTTGTAGAATTATCATTTAAAAAAAATTGGTCTTTAAAAGTGGATTTCATATTATACACATTAAAGAAAACTTTTTTATAATATATATAATATATGTATATATATTGTCAGTTGATACAGAATGCACATTATATTTGGCATTAGTATTGAGAGTTGTATTTAGAGAAATTTCCAGGAAAAGTATTAAAAAAGAAAAAGAATATATGTATTGCATATACACAATCATTCATCAACATTCATCAATGAAATATATTTTGTTGATACTAGAGATCTTTTAATCTTTTTTAGTTAATGGTTTATATTTTATGCATATTAAGCAGTAAATTAGGAAATTTAGTGAGGTTACACTAAAAAGTAATTTATCGACAAGCCAGATTTAGGAACATTCTACTAATTAAATGAACCTGTTTTATAATTCTTATCTGGTATGCGAATTTGTATCGTGTAACAAAACTGTTTCAATCATAATGTTCGATTTAAATAGATTTCCAGTATGTAAATATTTTTTAATAATTTCATATATACATAATTTTTGTCACCTTATTATCCTTTATTGTTTTTTGCTTCTCGTAATGCCCAAAAATAAGAGTTCACTTAAAATGTCACCAAGGCAAAGGGTTATTTCGAAACCTCGTAACTATGTATTCTGTTATTATGTTTCTGGGCATGGTAAGAAATCAATTTCGAAAGAGGTATATATATATATATTTATTTAACTTTGATATTAATGTGATTGTTTTATTAATAAAGGTTATGGACATGCTACAAGAGTCGTTCAAGTGGCATCTGAAATTCTTTCTCTTACTCGTAAGCATACCTTGTATATAATTTCAAATGCACCACAGTTTATTTTTCAAGGGGCTATAAATCTCGGAGCAAAATATAGACACGCACTCATAGATGCGGGAGTTCAACAACCCCGAGCGTATACAGTTGATAGATATAAAACTATAGAGGATTTGAAAACATTTCTCGAGAATAGACCGGAAATGATAGATAGAGAGACTGCATGGTTGAAAGAAGTAAAGGCTGATATTGTTTTATCTGATGCCCCATTCTTGCCTTGGTGAGTTAGACCTTTAAATATTTTTATTGCATTAAGCTAGGTCAATATTATTAATAAATTTTATTAATTATTAATATAAAATATTTATAGTGCAGCGGCTTTCGCCACGGGAATTCCATCGGCTATAGTTAGTAACTTTACATTCGATGCAGTATATAATGGTTTGCGTGAAGGTGATGATTTAGATATAACAATAAATCGTCTTGTTGAACAAGTCGTAGAAGATTATAAGAAATCCGAATTATTAATTCGATTACCGGGATACATTCCAATGCCTTCGTATAGTGGAACACAACTTTATCCCGATTTAAATGTTTCGGTAAAACCGAAATTATTAAATAATGGATGCTCAAGTGTAACTAATCATAATAATCGACGAAATGTAGTTGATGTACCTCTAGTTGTTCGAAAATCAAAAACACCAAGAGATAAAGTTCTTTCCAATCTTGATATTCCAAAAGAAATATATGATACACATAAAATATTGTTGGTATCTTTTGGAGGACAAAATTTAGTCGGTATAGAGGATTGGGGAAATCCTTTACCTAATGGATGGATAGCAATAGTATGTGGTGACCCTAAAATAAAATTACCAGAAAAATTTTATGTATGTCCAAGAGATGCTTATATTCCAGATTTGACTAATGCAGCTGACGCTGTGATGGGTAAATTGGTAAGAAAATTACTGAACATTTTATCTCTTACATTTAATATTTTTTTTAATATCCAATCTAATTATAATATAATAATAATAATAATAATAATAATAATAATCATCATCATCATCATCTAATATTAGGGATACGGCACATGTTCAGAATGTATTGGACATAAAAAACCCTTCATTTATGTTCCGCGACCACAATTTATTGAGGAACTTGGATTAAAACGTCTCATGGAGATCCAAGGTTCAAGTGTTGAAATGCCAAAAGAACATTTTGAAACAGGAAAATGGAAAAATTATATATTAAAAGCATATGGTATGCCTGGTGTTTGTGAAGATGTTAATAAACGATTAACACATGACGGTGGAAAGATATCGGCTAAATTATTGGAAAATTTTTTAGATAATCGTGTCGTAACTCAAAGAAAATCAAAAAATACTAATGGATTTCCTTTAAGTAAAGGTGCTGTTGCACAATTATCATATATTTGATACGAGCTATGTGCGTCTATTTATTTTATTTTTAGTATTATATTATCTATATTATCTATATTACCTACATTAACTTTATATATATATACATAGATATATATTAATAATGTACTTTAATATTAGAGTAACAACATATTTTATATTTTATAATATTTTATTCGGTCCAATGTAATTTTAAATTTAGAGTTATAAAATTATTTTTTTCCCTTTCTTTCATAATTTAGTAATTGGTATTTACCATTTTACCATTTTAATCTAATTAATGACTTTAATAATTTTTATAAAAGGAAAATTGAACATTTTTTTTATATATACGCATTTTTACATTTTTTTCGTATTCATTGTAAATTGAATAGATTTTTATTATAATAAATGAGTTATTAGCATATTTCAGAACAAATTATATTAGTTAAATAATAATATTTCAACATTAATATTTAAATTCATCTTTATTGGTAAATCAATAAGAAAAAGATTGGTTTTATTCATTTCATAACATTTCATAACAGCAAAAAATAAGATAAAGCAAACAAAACAAACAAGTACCCAAACCTTCAGATGATAATGATGATTAATATGAATGAAAGTTTCCTAAATTATTACTTTTGAAAGAACTTTCTTCCACGTTATTTAAAACATCCCAAACTCTTCTAACTGTACCCAATTCGAAACATTTTTTGTAATTGTGATTTTTTATCAATTCCGTCAATATCCATACATTGACTATGAAAAATGTCACACCTGCCATCCAAATTCTTAAAAATGTATTTTCTCCCAGAAATTCTGCTTGATAAGCTTGATATAGCCAGAATGCCTATATTTAAAATTATCATTCAAAAATTAGAGAAATTGAAGAAATTAATAAAATAATATTAACATATTAACATAAATAAATAAATAAATAAATAAATAAATAAATAAATATATATATATATAAAAGAAATCTAAAATTACCTGAGAACCAGCCCATGCCGATAACATAAAAAATCCTTTGTACTTGAGATTAATTTTTGTGGATTGAATTATTAGAGGAAATAGACAAATATACCACATAAAATACTAAATTTTGAATAAGAATATAAAATTGAAATCATTCTTAAATATTACTTTAATTATTAAAATTATTAAAAATCATAAATTAAAATTATTTTTACCTGTGAAGTACAAACTTTATTATAAGTTACAAATGCAAATGTCTGAATAAAACATGCGAAAAATATATCTTTTCCAAATACAATTCCTAACACTGAAATAATTCCAATTTGTGGTATAAAAGGAATTAAACCCATAATTGAGCCTCTCGAAATTCCAAATGTGAGATATATATAATAAAACCATAATGAAAAATTATGCCTAGGATCTTTACGAGTCACATGATATAAAAATGTTTCGTTCACGAATTCCTGTTGATATCTTTAATATTATCTTTAATAATTTTTTTTTTTTTTTTTTTTTTTANTCTAAAATTACCTGAGAACCAGCCCATGCCGATAACATAAAAAATCCTTTGTACTTGAGATTAATTTTTGTGGATTGAATTATTAGAGGAAATAGACAAATATACCACATAAAATACTAAATTTTGAATAAGAATATAAAATTGAAATCATTCTTAAATATTACTTTAATTATTAAAATTATTAAAAATCATAAATTAAAATTATTTTTACCTGTGAAGTACAAACTTTATTATAAGTTACAAATGCAAATGTCTGAATAAAACATGCGAAAAATATATCTTTTCCAAATACAATTCCTAACACTGAAATAATTCCAATTTGTGGTATAAAAGGAATTAAACCCATAATTGAGCCTCTCGAAATTCCAAATGTGAGATATATATAATAAAACCATAATGAAAAATTATGCCTAGGATCTTTACGAGTCACATGATATAAAAATGTTTCGTTCACGAATTCCTGTTGATATCTTTAATATTATCTTTAATAATTTTTTTTTTTTTTTTTTTTTTACGATAAAAAAATTATAATATTAAAAATTTAAATTATTATTATTATAAATACTTACAGATAATACATTATTCCATTTAATACGAAAAATGTTCCCCCACTGATTAAAGTAAATTTGATTCGTGTGGGTGTTATAAATCTCATTATTTTATCATGCCAATATCTCCAAGAATTTTTATCATATTCTTTTTCTTTGCCTTTCCTTCTTAATCCTCTATAATCTTCTTCATCCAATAAAATCAATAGTGGAAGTGAATAGATAATTGGATAGATTTTAAAATGAACTGAAAATCCATATAATATACTCGCCAATATGAATTTTTTCACCAATACCCAATATAATGTTAATAAAATCATTGCTCCAATTAATGATTCAGCATTTCCACGCGTAGAAATACTTGCTACAATTGGATTCAAAAGCCATAACGCGGAATGTTTGGCCGCTTTTTGACTTTCTAACCCTCTTAAACAAAGTACCTTATATATCAAAATCCCTACAATAATGTCCGCGAGTACAAAAATGAATTTACCAAATGAAACGTGAATATATATATTTGGTGTTAACAGAAAAGCAAGAAGTGGTGTATATCGGTATGTTGCTCGTTTATAGGGACTTTCACCCAAAGTAACAAATCGTGCCGCATCGGTAAATACTTTATAATCTATATCAGTGTATTTAACTTGCATATGTTTGTCTTGCCATTCGCCATATATTAACAGTATTAAACGAAAGATAATAGCAAGTATACAGATTTTAACGAAGGTTAATTTCCATAACACCATTATGATATATTATGATCAATTATGATAGACCATGACATAATATGACTGACAGACAGAATTGATAAAATTGATAGAAATGATAGATGTTACCGAATTTCTAAATATGGAATAAAATTTTAAAATCTCGGTAAATAATCCATATTTGATTCAAATTCATTGTTGTAATACCAAAAATTATTTCTCATAAATAATTCGATTTATCGTTTTTTCCTCTCAGAATTTTATAGATATGACTGTTCAATCAAGGCCTACAAATCAAGTATCCTTACCTTTTCCCTCTTCACTTTTAGCTTTTTATCTTGCACAATTAAATTCTCACCCTTTGAGAACCAAAGCCATAACTTCGGGTGTTCTATCTGCTTTGCAAGAGTATGTAGTTCAGTTATTAACCGAAAAAAGTAGTAGAAGGAAAGGGAAAGCTAGGGAAAGTGATCGTAATGCTATTTTAGATAATAAAATTGTAAAAATGGGGTTGTATGGTACAAATAGATATATATATATATATAATTTTTTTGTCATGTCCACAAACTTGACCTTAATATTAATATAATATATTTATTTTCCATATCGTTTTCATGTTGAATTTTCACTTTAAGGTTTCTTTATTAGTGGTCCACTCGGTCATGTTCTTTTTGAATCTTTAAATAGATTATTTAAAAATCGTACTGGTGCATCCTGGAAATTATTGCAAATTATTGCGTCTCAATTAATAATTACACCGATACATANACCTTTTCCCTCTTCACTTTTAGCTTTTTATCTTGCACAATTAAATTCTCACCCTTTGAGAACCAAAGCCATAACTTCGGGTGTTCTATCTGCTTTGCAAGAGTATGTAGTTCAGTTATTAACCGAAAAAAGTAGTAGAAGGAAAGGGAAAGCTAGGGAAAGTGATCGTAATGCTATTTTAGATAATAAAATTGTAAAAATGGGGTTGTATGGTACAAATAGATATATATATATATATATAATTTTTTTGTCATGTCCACAAACTTGACCTTAATATTAATATAATATATTTATTTTCCATATCGTTTTCATGTTGAATTTTCACTTTAAGGTTTCTTTATTAGTGGTCCACTCGGTCATGTTCTTTTTGAATCTTTAAATAGATTATTTAAAAATCGTACTGGTGCATCCTGGAAATTATTGCAAATTATTGCGTCTCAATTAATAATTACACCGATACATAATATTGGTACTTAATTTTTAAAGTTCCAATTAGAATTTTAATTTTTTTTAACTAATGGGTAAATGCTACTACATTTTTTTTTTTTCAGTATTTTTGACTGCAATGGCAATAATTAATGGTATAAAAGATCCAGAAGAAATCAAAGCTTCTGTTAAAAAATCTCTTTGGCCAATTATGAAAATGTCTTGGGTAGTCTCACCATTGGCTATGATATTTGCCCAAAGAATTTTGCCACCACAAATATGGGTTCCATTCTTCAATCTAGTTGGGTCAGTATTCTCTCTCTTTTATTATCATTATTATTATTATTATTGAATTTAATGAATTTAATGAATTTAATGAATTAAATGAATTAAAATGTAAGAAATTATTTTATTAAAATTTCGTATTACAATATTTCAATAATAGATTTGGATTTGGAGTATTTGCCAATACAAAGGCAAAAAAAGCTCAGCAATTAAAGGAACGTGATAGTGACCATGAAGATTGAGAATAAATAAAACTTTAGTTTTGTAAAAACATTTTGTTAATGCGTTAATGGTTATTCCAATATTTATGCATGTGTATTGATGTGACACATGAGAAAAATAAAGAAATCTTATTATTGTACGTTTTACAGCCTGTAAGCGTGAAATTATGAAATATAATTTTAAATTTGATTATTATTATTGCATTTTATTATTGCTATTATCGTCGTCAACAACGAAAATAATAATGTGAATCGTGTTACATATCTCATCATATGATCATATGATTTGTGGGACAAATGATTTTTTTAAAACGTAAATAACGTAAAATTTTATTATAAAACCTACTTTGAGTTATTAATTAAAGTTGTTTAGAATTGATTTTAAATATTTTTAATATGTTTTACAAGCTAGTTAAGTGTATGGACAGCGCGGAAGTGGACATGGAGACAAGTAAAAAACCCAGATATGTAAAATGTACAACACTGACTACGAGAAGGACAAAATGAACTTGTTTTAATATGTTGATATTTGATCTTTATTGATTTGTTTTTTCTCACAGAATGCAAATTGTGGATAAAAAAAAAGATTCATTATGCTGTGAAAACCAATGAATTTTATAAATTAAAATTGTACATTTTTTTTTATAGCTGGATGAAAGATTCTAATAAAATATTTTTTGAAGTGATTTAAAAAAATAATAATAGCTATTTACTTAATTAATTACAGATTTTCTAAATAAATTAAAATAAGCGAAACAAATCGTCTACTTATAAATTTAATATTTAATAATAAATCTATTCGAGAGTTGGACCTGCAGCAATGACTTCAGGTACCGTTCGGTCTTGATATTTCTTGAAGTTTTCAATGAACTGTTGAGCCAATTTACCACGGGTCTTCGCGAAATCATCTTCAGATCCTTTCCAAGTCTTTTTAGGATTTAAAATTTCTGTTGGTACACCGGAACAAGATTTGGGAATTTGTAAATTAAATACACCATAGTTTTCATATTCGGCGTTTTTAAGTTCCGACGAGTGAATAGCATCTATAATGGCTCGAGAATATTTGAGCTTAATACGTTCACCAACACCATATGCACCACCGTTCCATCCAGTGTTGACTAACCAAGCATCAGCAGCATGATGTTCCATCTTATCCGCTAACATTTTTGCATAACGTGCTGGATGTAACACAAGGAAGGGTTGACCGAAGCAAGCGGAGAATGTAGCTTCAGGTTCTGTGACACCTTCTTCTGTTCCGGCAATTTTGGCAGTGTATCCCGAGATAAAGTGGTACATGGCTTGAGAAGATGAAAGTTTTGATACTGGAGGAAGGACACCATAAGCATCACAAGTCAACAGAATAATGTTGGTAGGATGACCTGATGAGATACAAGGTACTTTGGCGTTGGGAATGAATTCGATTGGATAAGCACATCGTGTATTTTCTGTTACTGAACTATCATCATAGTTAACTTCACGAGTATGAGGATCGTAGACAACATTTTCCAAGACTGATCCAAATCTGATAGCATTGAAAATTTCTGGTTCCTTTTCAGATGAGAGTCCTATACATTTTGCGTAACATCCACCTTCAATATTAAAGATACCATCATCTGACCAACAATGTTCATCATCACCGATCAACAACCGTTTTGGATCTGCAGATAGAGTAGTTTTTCCCGTTCCCGATAAACCAAAGAAAATTGATACATCTCTTTTGTTAGGATCGGGACTTTCATTTGCAGAAGAATGTAGTGACAAAACATTGTATTTGACTGGCATATGATGATGCATTACACTGAAACTAAAAAACGAATTAAATAATAACAAAATCATTTTAAATTTTAGATTATGACTATATAATGCATAAATGATTTACAAAAAAAAAAAAAGGTATATATAAATATTTCATTACATACATTCCCTTCTTCATTTCACCAGCATATTCAGTTCCTAAAATTACCATTTCATTCATGTGAAAATTGATGGCAACCGAAGTGGTAGATGTCATACCGGTGGTATAACGATTTGCCGGGAAAGCACCGGCATTATATATAGTAAAATCGGGAGAACCATAACTTTCTAATTCTGTTGGAGTGGGACGAATCAACATATTTCTCATGAATAAGGCGTGGTAAGCACGAGCCGATACAACGCGAACTTTAATTCGGTATTTGGGATCCCATCCCGCGAAACCATCAAATACATAAATTCTCTTTCGAGTATTTAAGTAATCGACGGCACGTTCTCGATTGATAAGGAAGACGTGTTCGGGTAATTTCGTATTAACGGGTCCCCACTTTTTTAAAAAAAATCGGGTGATGTCAATAAATCTGATATCAATTTTTTTTTTTTCATAACCTCAAATTTCGTTATAAAATAATCAATTTTACCCATATATCATCCGAGGAACCAGATTCTTCGACGATACGTTTGTCTTTTGGAGAACGACCAGTCTTTAGCCCCGAGGCAGTGACTAATGCTCCAGTGGAAGAGATGACGGAACCGGATTCGTATTTTAAAGCGTCTTCATACAACTGAGCAACTGAGGGATTCCATTGAATAGCGACGCGGTCATAATCGATATGTGCATTTTCGTGAAGTTCTTCTTCAACTCTAGTATGGGGAACTTTAACGGTGGAAGTAAAATTTTGTGAAAGGGGAGAAATGAATTTAAAATTACTATTAAGCACCAACAAAGGTTTAACTTGGTAAAAAAATTTTCTTGTCAGCATACGTGTTGATGACTGAGATAAACTTTTTAAAGAATACATTATTAAAATGCTGGTTTTTGGTTTTTCTGAGAGAAAGGAAAATTGAAAGGAATATTTAAATTTTTTCGCGATTGATCAAAAATTAGTTAAAAAAATCGGAAAAGTTCGGATTTATCGGAAAAGTTCGGCGAGAATATAAATTAATTCGTGGATCCAAAATCCAAAAATGTTTCATCATTCGTTATTATTGTAGAGAAAAATTTCTATTTCCTTTTTCAAATAAAAAAAATGAGCTGAGCTTCCTATTTTACTTTATTAATTGACAAAAATCTACGTTATCTATTATTAATTTTTTAATAACGACTTAAATCGTTATCTTACCACTTTCCTCACTTCATGATATTCTCTCGAGATTATACAATTTTGGTTTGGAACTTTTCTTGTAAGCACCTAACACACTATTACGCACTATTACACACTCATTATGCAGTGTAACATTTTGATATGCCCCTTTTTATTAAGTTAATGAAAAATTGATTTTATATATTCTTTCTATTCGGGTATATAATTATTGTTCTGAAGCTCTGATTTAGGTAATTGGATCTTCCCAATTAGAGTGTGTGGGGTGAGCGAAAGCATAAATATTTGATCAAAATAGTTTATCTTTAAAAGTCCTCTGGCAAGTTGGCATTTAAACAAATATTAATTACCAATATAAAATAATCATCCAATAATTTGCATAATTTTCATAGTTTAAATTCTCACGATATCATGAAAATCGTCCCCACGCCCATGCATCATAATAAATTCTCCGAACATGGGAACTTCCTATTTGAAGAATGATCCATTGACAACCAACACCGAAAAAACACACTAACTCATTAAACCTTTTCGTCAACCAATTTTTGATTGCATGATTTTCCGTATATTCCCGAATAGAAGATAATTATTTAAGTGAACGGATCGGAACGGAGCATTTCAATGAACACCTCCGTATTATTATTATTATACATTGTCATGAAATTGTCATGAAATTGTCGTCATTTTTGCGTCGTCGCCACAGAAAGTACTGATATACAGCTTTCGTTTAAATAAAAATTTATTTTTATTAAATTTATATTTTACAAAAATTTGAAAAGTATTACATATTGTGAAATGTTTGATAAATTGAATAAGTACTTTCTTTGAATAAAAATACAAGTGTATAAAAATGAGATTTGTCATAATTTCATAATTTTTTAAATGTAAAAATGAAAATAAGTGTAATGGATATAAAGTGTTAAATGAATGTTAAATGAAAATAGTATATACATGTAATTATATTAGATGATTTTTTTTTCTATTAAATATTTTGTTTCTGAATTCTGCCAAATTGTATTACTTCGGTTGGAATTATTATTATTATTATTGGCGATATTTTACAAGAATTCTCATATATATTTTTTGATATTTAATATAATATAGTTTTAATTAATAAATTTAATGGTGATTTGAAAAAACTACGCGTTATTTATATATATATATATATATTTTTTTAAAAAAAACTTTGACGTAATGGGTAAAAACTTTATTAATTAAAAACATTCCTTTAAATTAATTAATTACTCTACATAAAGTAACAATAAATATTACGATTGTGTCAATCCCATTTTTCTTCAAAGAGATATACATTAAATCATATTTTTGATTATTTGATATATTTGAATAAGAAGAAAAGCACAACGATTACTCAACACCGAATCGGTTTATTATTGTTTTTAATTTTATCCCGTTCATGAGAAAAAAAAAATTTGCTCGGCAAGAACAATTTAAAAATTTTAAAAAGAAGTGAAAAAAAGTAATGATAATAATAATAATAAATGAAAGAATGGAAAATATAACAATTCTCTTATTACCAAGGATTTTTATCAGATAAATTAAGAGGCTTTTTTTTTTTTAAAAAAAACAAAAAGCCCTTGATGTTGATGATGTGAGATGATGACGTATTATATGATGTACCGTTATTACGAAAAAGGTTAAACTAAAACTAGATCTAAACTTGTCTCGTAATTCCGTAATGCAACAAAGTTAAAGTTTGGGGTACATTTGCTATAATTGTCTCTTTTTTTTAAAAAAAAACTTTAAATTTTTATTAAACTAATTAAAATAATATTATATATCTGTATATATATATATCATAGTTTGGTTAAAGTGACATAATGATACAAGGTGAAAGCCAACTGAATGAGAAGGAAGAGATAAAGGATAACCAAAATGGAGAGGAGAGTGATGACAAGGTTTGTTGACACACATTATTATTATTAATTTTTTTTTTGGAAAAAAGTGGGAAGAGTGAAAAATTCAATTAAATATGATATTGAATCTGACATTAAATTTTTAAACAAGACCGAACGTACAATAAAAAATTTGCGTATAACACCAGCCACACCGTTAGAACAAAATATGGAATTATTACGTTTTATCGCAAAAAAAGAAAGTAAAGTTTTAGAATTAAAAGAAGAATTAAAAAGACAAGAAGAAGAATTGAGATTATTAAAAAATCAATGGAAAACTATTGTGGCAAAGGATGATCAAAATGGGATACCAGAAACTGTTGGAGATGAAGGAATCAAATTTATAGGTAAAGGTATTAATAGTGTCATTGATGGTATACATAAAGTAAAGGATAAAGAAGCGTAAGTATTTTTGTAATTAATATCTTTGTAATTAATATTTAGAAGTTAAATAATAAAAATGTTTATTTTTTAGAATCAAAACAGCTGTATCGGATGTTGCTAATTCAACATCGTAAGTAAATTATTATTATTATCATTTATTATTTATTATTATCATTTATTATTTATTATTATTATTATTGTCATTTATTACTTATTATTATTATTACATCATTTATCACGTCACTTATCACGTCACTTATTACATCATTTTATTATACCATTTTATTATACCATTTTATTAAGTGTTAAAAAAACACGTCAAGCGTGGTCAAACATTAGTAAAGGATTTTCATCATTTGTTGAATCTAAAGCGTGTGTATTTATTATTATCATCATCATTGTTATATCATCATCATTATTTATTATTGAAATTAAAATTAATTTCTTTTTTTATATAAAATTAAAAAATAAAAAGGGTCAAAACTGCGAAAAGGAAAACTTTAGAAACAGTACATACAGTAGAGAGAACAATTAATGAAGCATTAATATCTCCAACCAAAACTTCATATACTCAATGTCCTACTACTTCTTCATCTTCTTCAACTCCTTCATCTCCTATTACATCTCCAAAATTATCTTCATCCCCAACCACCACCACAAACAATAATGCAATTAATTCGTCAACAAATAAAAAATCTAATAATAACAAAATTATAACGAAAGAAATCAAATCTTCTCCTGACATAACTATTAATACCAATTCTTCTATTGTTGATGGATCACCTACATCACTTACTTCTTCTACCTCCATCATTTCCTTTACCTCCCTTACATCTCCTACCACTACTACCGCTAACATCAATAGCAACAACAAAATTATCTTTGATAATAAATCCTTTGATGTAGATGTTTCTCCTTCAAACTTTACTATCACATCAGATATTTCAGATACTGAAGAAAATAATAACAGTAGTGATGATGATGATGATTCGTCAATTTATGTTATTGGTGGTAAAGATTCTTGTGATAATTCTTCTGAAAAAAAGTGAGAAATGTAATTGATGTAATGTAATTCTATTCTATTCTATATTCTTATGTAATTATGTATATGTAATTAATAATAATAACATTAATGATAATAACATTAATGATAATAACATTAATGATAATAACATTAATGATAATAACATTAATGATAATAGCATTAATAAATAATAATTAATAATAATTAATAATAATAATAATAATAATAATTTGTAAATATAATATTATAATATCTTTTTATTATTACTATTATATATTTATCACATATCATCTATGGTAATTTTATATAATATTAAATTTTCACCCCAAATATAACTGACCAAAATATTAGTCATCTATTGAGATTTCGTTTTTGACGGCCACCATAACAAATATTGCTCTTTGTGATCCTTTATTTACAAATAAATATAATACTATCATATTCTTATATTATAAATGATTTTGGAAACCAAAAATGTACCCTTTGGCAGTTTACATCACCTAAAATTTTGAAAATGTAAATGATGCCGTATATAAAACAAAGGGAATGATAATAATTATAACAATACTACATAGTAGAGTTTTTACTCTTTTGATTTATTATTCGCTTCCCAATACGTGGAAATTGGTAACTTTAATCAATTCCACACCTTTTAAGAGGCGGTAAATACTTTTCTAGAATCTTGTTGCGTGTTCTTTATTTATGAGATGATCATAATAGATGTGCGGAGTTTGTTACTATTTTTATTTACGTGATAATAACACGATAATAATACGGTAATAATACGATAATAATACGATAATAATACGATAATAATACTACGTGATCAACAATCAAAGTTTGTGT
>PQFF01000028.1:146359-176400 GCA_003547095.1 Diversispora epigaea | reverse complement strand
AATTTTTTTAATATTATATTATTTTAAAGTTTTTAAATTTTTTTTTTTTTGAAATTAAAGTAGTGTTAAATAAGAAAATTTAATATTATTTTACATTCTGACCTTTTTTTTTTTTGTATTAGACAATGTTTCGAAAAGAATTTATAATAAACAAATAAATAATAAATTGTCCTTAGATAAAATTGTTTTTTTTTTACCAAAAAGTAAACCAAATATTATTAATTAATTTATCAATTCATCATCAACATATCCGCCACCTGTACATGATATTTTTGACCATACAGATGATAATCGATGTTTTGTCTTTCGAATATCCATCTTAAAAGTTTGAAATATTTTTGAGGATCGCTTTTGTTTTTTGAATGTGTTATCGGTATCCGTTTCCGAATTTAATGATCCACTATTTAAAAATTAAAAAACGATTATTATTATTATTATTTGGATTGAATTTTAAAGTTGAAATGACATGCATGATAGAAAATAGTGAAAAAAAATGTGTTTACTTTTGCTTTATTCCGCGATTTCCATTTGTTAAATGCGCGAATCCGTTGATTGCTTTGTCATTTTCTTCTACTTTTTCTACTTTTTCTTCCTTTTCTATTTTTTCTACTTTTTCTTCTTCTTTTTCTTCTTTTTCTTCTTCTTTTTCTTCTTCTTTTCTTGGAAGTAATATAGGTTCCTAAGTACACAATAAGATTAGTGTAAGTAAACATAAAAGATTAACACATGATCGATTAATTAAAAAAAAAAAAAATTCTTACTTCTTCGAATGTAAATTCATCATCGTCTGTTATTAATTTTCAAAGAAAAGTACGATAATTAATATAATTAACTAACAATGATGGATTATAAAGAAAATAATGATGATTGATGTATTTACCATTTGAATTTATTCTTTTTTTTATACGATGAGCCGAAAGAGGATCATCCTTCAAAAATTCATCCATCTTATCACAAACCTCATCAATTGTTAACCTTAACGTAGGATCATGTTGCCAACAATCCTCATATAACTTTATGTAATCTGCTGGTGTGTTAGGTGATGGCTGTTCACGTGTTTTTTTCGCCATTATGGATACAGTAAGTCGTACTTGATTCTCATAATTTTCAAAGGGTGGTCGTCCACTTGATATTTCCCATAACAAGACTCCTAAACTATAAATATCGGAACTTCGTTCTGGTCTTAAATCTTTATTAGATATTAATCTTGGATCTATGTAAGGAATTAATTCAGGTGATTTATTATAATTTGATTCATCGTATGAGATCATCCGTGGGGCCTTTATGAATGCTATTCCATTGTTAATGAATACATTTCGTGCATGCTATAAAAAAGTAAAATATTTGTGACGTTAGTGAAATATTCGTGATATTCGTGACATTCATGAAATATTCGTGATATTCGTGAAATATTCGTGATATTCATGATGTATACGGGATAATATATTATATTTTGTGAAAAATAAATAAAAAACTCACTAAATCTCCATGAATTACTCCTGCTTTATGTAGTTGTCGTAATCCATCCGATACATCTCTCGCGATTCGTAATCTATTAATCCATGGTAATTCTGGATTGGCAGCCAAATATTCACGTAGATTTCCATCTTTGGCCAATTGTAATACAAGCATACAACTATTGGATTCAATATCTACAAATATTTACATATATGAATGAAGTATATTTATATATATATATATAAGCACACGACTAAATTAGAAAAGGAATTAAAAGAATTTACTAACAATAAAATTACCTTCAGTGACACCATAAAGTTGCATTAAATTATCATGATCCAAGTTTTGTAAGGCGCGCATTATCTACAAAATAACAGTATTATGAGATTATAAAAAATTACAATTTTGATATATAGAAAAATTACATTAACACACTTTCATATATAATAATTATTACCTCATTTTCTAATTTTATGTGTATTTCTTCATCATTAGCACCAATGATTTGTTTTAATGCTACTTTTTGTGATTGCTCTTTCCATATCGCTTGTTTCACGATAACTTTAGCTTCTGTTTTAATAGGAACAATTTCTTCGAATTCTGAATATTTGATGAATTCAACACCAAGTTGAAATGCGATTTCTCTAACTGGATCAAAATCTGAGGAAGCATCTGATATTATTGACGAAACATCATTTACATCATTTGCACCATTTACATCATTTGATTCTATCTCTTTATTATTATGTATAACTTTTTGATTATTGTATAATACTTGAGTAGCCATCTTTTAAAATTATTTATAATTTTTATTTTTTACGGATAGTTTTACTTTTATTATTATTATTATTATTATTATTATTATTATTTTTGTAGTTTTTGTAGTTTTTGTAGTTTTTGTAGTTTATTGTTGAAGAATGATTTAATGATGCTATGATTGAAAGGTTTTCAATTCGAAATAAAAGTTCTATTAAAAAAAGTGCGATTTATAAATATTTTTTTTTTTCAAAAAAAAATCGGAATCAATTTTTCAATTTTCTGAGGAACCTTAAAAATATCAATGATTTTTATATAAGCTCAAAACGAATAATGTGATACGTTTTTAAAAAATATTTGTTCACACAAAGGTCACACAAAAGAAGAATTCACGCCAACTTTATGTTTTGCTCAAACAAATAAAAAATAAAGGTCTTTACAATAACGCTTCTCTAAATATATTTATTGTTCTGAAGTGCATGAATAATAATTCCAATTTTGAATAAAAAAAATCAATGACCGAATTATTATTATTCGAAAAGGGATTTTATCGTTTTGACTAGAAACAAGTGAAATTTTTAGGGTTTTGTTTCTTCCCTACAGAATAATAAATACTCGTCGAGATTCAATGCATTATATTGATCGTTTTTATTCTCATTAAAGGTCCCCAAAAAATCGACTCGAAAATCATACATAAATTTATTTATTTGAATTATGCATGTTTTAAAAGTAATTATTTTGTGATATTTTATCAAACTTAATCAGATTAAATTATAGCAGATAAAAAAACCTAAAAAAGTTTTAATTCTCCTTTTGATTTCCACTACGTAAGTGATTTGGAATAAAAAAAAAATCATATCCCCGCGCTTCTTTTCCTTTTTCCCTCTCCTCGGGTTCTCTTGTTATTATCCTTGTTACCCTCTTCCATCCTTAAATCTGTTATGCAAGTCTCCCTCAATATTTATAATATTTGTGCAAATACAATAAATACAATTATCAGTGTTATGCAATAGTGATGGGACGATGGGAAAAATCATTTCATCCACTCAAATTTAATATTAATTTTTTTTCCAACAATAGCTTACAATACAAGTTTAGACACATTAACTAAATAAACTAGTTCATAAAAATACAAAAATAAGGTAAAATAAATAAAATAAATACAAAACAAAAATAAAACAAAACAAAATAAATAAAACAAAATAAAATAAATAAAAAAAAATAAAAAAAATAAAAAAAAGTGCAAAAATACAAAAATACTCCAATTTCGTTATACAAAAACTTTTTATAGGTTAATTTTATGCATATGCAAGGGACATTCCACTTTGATTAGAAGGCTTATTTATTTTTAACTTAAGGAATTAAAATAATTTGATAAAGTGACCCGGTAACTTTCCTTTTTCTCCAGAAATAATTTCATCTTAAAAAAAACTAGATGAATCGGTTAACGGGGGAAAATTTTTTTTTTTTTTCAAATCCAACTCATTTAATTATAAAATATTGGCATTCCTCAAGAGGTTACGCGCACATATTTCGACGGGAATTACCTACCAAAAACAATTAGAATTTCTTTCATTATGGTATCATTTTTGAATCCATAAATGTTTTTAATTCAAATATCTTAAATATTACGAAATTTCCCAGATTTTCTAACTTTTATAAGAATTTACAAGATACTACCCCATTCTTTTTAAAACCGATAAAAAAAAAAAAGGTCAACTCAATAATTTTTTTAATAAGGTACTTCTCGTGTTATTACATGTCGGTGCATAAAAATGACCACCTGATTTTATTAATACTTACAAATTGGCCGTGCTCTTAAGGATGTTGTTTCGTTGTCTTTTCATATGACTCTCAGCAATACTAAATTGAAGTAGTCCAATCCTACGTTTGTAACATATATATGTGTATGTGTGTGATATTATAATATTTCCTTTTTATCGGTTTCCATTATAATACATCAAAAAAAATGATGATAATAAAATAGATATATACATAAAAGAAATGGCATATGACGATTTCCACTAAAAGAAATATTTAAAGAAAGATATTTCGTGATGATGGTTTTCTTTATTTCGAGATTAGTTCGATCGGTCGGTATAATAACTTCTTGATTACTATGATATCGAGTCGTGAAATTATCAAGATTATTATCTAACCTGTAATAGAAAAGTTGAAAGAAAGGTCACGCGCAATAACACAATGTAATGTAAAAAAATAGTTAACAACCAGATTTAACCAGATTAGATCACGTATTATATTCCATTATGACAAAAAAAAATTTTCAAATTTGGAAAAAACTTGAATTTAGAATAAAGTTTTTACTATATATTTTAAGTGTTCAAATAAACTTTAAAATAATACCGTAATCTTTATGATGCAACGACATTCTAATTAATTTATTTTTTTTATTTTATATTTAAGATGTTTCACACAAATTATGTTAAATTATGTTAAATTATGTAAAATTATGTAAATGTCGACATTGCGTGATCAAACTGAAGTTAGTCAAGTCACTGCATTAAAAAACTACGATATTTTACGATAAAGTACGATTGAATTTATTATTGAAATAATTCTTTGTGTGTGTTTGCATATGGAACAAGTATTTACATTCATAAATTTGGACAATATTCATAATAAATTCATTCTTTTTTTTTCTATTTAATAATAATAATAATAATTATAAAGATATTATGAAATCATGGAAAAATTGAATGCAATTCTACTGTTTTTTTAAGTGCTATACATGGAAATCTTGGATGAATTTTCATTCCGTACTAAAAATAAAATAGGTACTAAATGATGGCCCTACTTATATAAGTATACCATTAAATCTACTATATTGGTAATTCTACGACTGAACTAATGAACTAATGCATGATTTTTGTGGAGATTATTTATGTGTATAATAGATTATAGATAACTTAAAAAATTTTTCTTTGTATTTTTTTTACCATTTTCTCTCCCTCATTGGAATAATACATTAAGAATTTTAATAGCAAAAAGGTAGGGAATGGTCAAACAAAGAAAAGTGATTACAAATAATAATCGAAATCAAGAAAGAGACCATTATCTAAATATTTCTAATTTATTTTTAAAACACTATAATCATTATGCAGATTTTTTTGACGAACTAAAAAAATAATAATTAGAAGTTACAATGATTAAATGTCTCTGTTATTGTGTTCATTATTCAGTTATTTATAACATTTTATAATATTTATAAATATGATGAAAACAGTTTTTTAAAAAAGTAAATTTTTTATTAAACAATGCAATTTTGCTTATGCGATGTAAATTCTCCTTGTTTGACATTTTATATTAATAGTACTTACTACGCCATATTTGTCATTATTCGTTGAGTGATATAAAATATTGAAAGAATATTTAAACTGACATAAGTGATATATATATGCCTTAGTAATTTTGAGAATTATCTATCATTGTATAATTCTACTTTTATATTCTACTGCTGATCTTCTTTAAATCTTTTTGTATTAGTTTCTTTAGTAAGTTTTGAAAAATGTATATTTTTTTAAAACTTATTATTTTTTTGGGTCAAAATATTTACATGAATATAATACGAATATTATATGAGTTCTTTTGCTTAAAATAATAGGTTTATTTTTACTTAAAAATATTTAAAAATATGAAGAGGCGATCAAAACCATGAAACGTTGAAGACCAGGAGGAGATTTTAATGCCCGGTATGTTTATAAATAAGGTGGTTGGTTGATTCAGGAATTTCACGAATTTCATGGATTTCGGCAAACCACTACTGTATTTCAGATTTATTTATTTAGCAAACAAACAAGTGCACTCTCATTACTCTCATTGTACAATGTAAAAAAAAACCATAACATAAACATAAACATAAACATAAACATAAATGTATAGATGTATATATGTTAAAGTATTGTAGATACTTTTGCGGGTGTGTTATTGTAGCATTTCTTGAAAATTCTTGAAAATGGAAAAGATATTAGGACAAACCATTAATTAATTATTATTAACATTTCATTAATTGATAAGAACATTAAAAAAAATATTAGAGAAAATAAAATAAAAAACAAAACTAATATGGTTCAGTAGAGTGTTAATTTAATTTTGCTATTGTTAAGCTGTTAAGCGGTAAGTTACCAATATTATTATTTCGTTTTCGGGGGGTTGTTATTTATCAGAACATATTAGAAAATTGGTTAGAGTTACTTTTTTCCCCCTTGAATTTTCGAATTTTCAAAAATTTTTTTTTTTTCATTTTATGTGTTGCACATAAGAAATTTGTTTTTTATAGTTACGAAACAACTTTTTATATGTTTATGGTTCGGTATTATTTAAAAAATACACTCTGGACTACACTTTAACTGCATTATATGATATTATATGATGCAACTTTAGGAAAATTAGCAACAAATACTGTATTGCTCGAACAATTAGAGTTTTTCCCACTAAACATTTCTTGCCAGAATATAAATAAAGTTCTTTGAAGCAAGATTTCTTGCTATAATTTTTATTGTAATGTGATCTATTGAATTTTTTATTGAATTTCATAGTATAAAATAATTTTATTTTTTTTTTAACTTAACAAAGGCACAAAAAAGTACTTCGCATAAATTATTATGCATAATAGAGGATAGACTAACGTAGCACAAAATAATGCACGATCGAATAAAAGGTTACATGAATTTCACGTTTGACGTGATAACAATAATGATGATGATGATAATAATTTGAGTTTTTTTTTTTTATTGTTTTATTTTATAGTTGATTCGATTCAATTCTTTATGTAATTTATTAGAACCACCGTAACAATGATTATGAAAAATGAAAAGGTGATTTTGTTGTTTTCTTATTTTTTTTGCCACGTGCTTTTCACATTACACGAACGGTAAACATTGTAAACGTCATTGTCAACACTATAAACATTGTAAACATTATAAATAGCATTATAGAATGTATGCTGATTCTTCTTTTACATATACATACCTATTTATGATTCATGTATATATCCAAAAATCTTTTTCTTTGTTATATATATAAAATAATTTCTATTTCTCTTTCTTTTATAAATTAAGTTTATACAGTATATACATAACATATTTCTTTCTCTTTTGACGAGATAAAAGGATATGCATATAAAATAATGTATTAAATGCAGACAATGAAATAAATATAGTTAAAAAAAGATACATTTTTAGATTCTTAATGCATGTAGACTTTATTTTTATTCAATTTTGAAGGGGGTGATAAAAAAGAAATAACCGATTGGTAAATTATTGTTAGAGTTGTTAAAGTTGGTAGATAAGAAGAAGAAGAAAGTATTTAAATAATCATTTTTTTTTTAATATTCGTTATAAAGGTTTTTAATTTAAAGATAAAAAGATGATTGGATATAATTATGATTATTACGTTAACAAAGAAACTGCTAAAAAAAAACTAACAAAATTAAATTCAACGCATTTAATCTGTTTGTTTCTTAAAACGCACACATATATACACGCGTGTGAAATAAATGGAATTAAATGGATAAAAAAAGAATTAATGAATTTTTTAATTCAGACCATAATTGGCCATAATTGGTACAAACTTTTCCAAAACAAAGGTTTTGTGAAAATTACTAAATTATTTGATTTGTTTTGATTTGTTTAATTTGTTTGTATAGAATGCGGTGTAACTTTAATTTTTTTATTTTACTTATTTATTACTTTTACTGACAGTTCCGAAACCTCTTTTTTTTTTAAAACATTTTATTCATAGAAAATAAAACATCATTCTTTTAATAAAAACAATAATAAAATTTCACCCTTTAAAATTATATTATTCGTTATAAGGATATATATGTGTAAGGGTTTTTACATTAATCAACTGTTACATTCATTTTTTTTTTATTGAATACTTCAGACAACCTTTTCATCTGATAATTCATCTAATAAATTCATCTATTCTCGGATTTTTTTATTTAAATCCAATTCAATAAATTAATAAAAAATAAAAATTACAGTTTTTTTTCATTTTCCAAACTATCAAAAACAAATATAAAAAAAAGCATTTGTCAGATTTGCGATTTTCTCAAATAAAAACTATTTTTTTCAAATTAAAAATTCTCAAGCCTGGAGGTCTCTTTAGGAGCTTTTCTAAGAAACGTTCGTAATAGTAAAATGGCAATTTTGAAATTGTCATTCTTTTCTAAACAACAAGAAGCAAAACCTTGGAGGTTGTTATTATAGTTGTTATTATAGTTGTTATTGTTATTACTATTGTTATTATTATTGTTGTTGTTATTATTGTCCCTATTATTATTATTATTATTATTATTATTATTATTATTATTATTATTATTATTATTATTATTATTATTATTATTATTATTTATTATTATTGTTACAATTTATTAATTTTTTTTTAAAAAAATTTTAATAATAAAAAACAGCTTCCCTGATGAACCACAAGTGAACATAAATCAATTTCTATACCAAAGAGAATTAGGAATAAATAAAACCAAGTAAGTTGATTGCATTAAATTCTCCAATTGTTTTGATTCCCGATTATCAATTTAATTATTTTATCTACACTTAAATTATTTTAAATTATTTATCGCTTCGTGTTACTCGTTTATATATGCTCATCTTCTATACTCTTACTCTTACTCTTATATTTCTTATATACTACTACTACTACTAATAATAATAATAATAATTTGCTATTATATGATTAGGCGCCCTGTAAATTATTCAAGTTTTGTATCAAGTAAAATACCATATTTACTTACGGAATCTCAAATCGATCTAAAAGATCATGACAAGATTTTCTCTTCTCATTGGATATCAGATAATGAAATTATTGTGGGAACAAAATGCAATAAGGTTATTTATTTATTTATATTTATTTATATTTTTAAAAATGATTTATTTATTTGTTTATATTTTTTAAAGTGATTTATTTATTTATATATATTTCTTGATTTCATATTTTTAGCTTTTAATTCTCAATATTAAAACTAATAAAAGATTTGAAATTCCATTGGTTACCGAAGATTTAAATGATCAAAACAACAATAATACAACAACAACAACATCATCATCATCATCACCATCAAATGAACCTCCCGAAGTCAATAATAATAATTGTTTGGGAATTAGAAGTATCGCGGTTAATCCTTCAAGAACCCTTTTAGCTGTTGGAGCAGGAAATCCTGTTCAAATTACAATATATGAATTGCCTTCTTTTGAACCAGTAGTTGTATTCGCGGTAAATAAATAATAACAATTACATTTTATATTATTGAATAATTGATTGTAATTTTTATGTGTATAAATTTTTATATAAATAGGGACATAATGATTTAGTATTTTCGGTTGCATGGATAGATGATTATCATGTGGTATCAGGTATGATGTCATAAGTTTAATTAACTTTTAAATCTAACTTTAAATTAACTTTAAATTAAAACCTTAAATTAAAACTTTAAATTAATTTTAGGTTCACGAGATGGAACGGTGCGTTTCTGGTCTATGGAATCCGAGATAATTTCAGAAATGCAATTACTTCCACATAAATATATTAATATTCATCAACCTTTGTTAACCCGAACGGAAAGGGGATGTAAAGTTCGTGATTTACAATTTAATCCCAATAATAAGGTAAATAAATTATTATTATTATTAATTGTTATTTTTGATATTACTTTATTAATACTATATAAATTAAACTATGAAACTTATTCTATATATATAAATATATATTTATATATTTTCAGCAAGTTATGACACTTTCTACAGCTGGATATGTTAGAATATGGGATGCTTCATATCTTAATCAAGTTTGTATTAAAGATTATATTTTATGAAATTATATTTTTTAATTTAATATGATAATAATTAATATTAATAATAATAAAAAATAATAGATATCTAAAATTCAACTAATGCATACTAATGAAAATGTATGCGTATCAATGAATTCAAAAGTAAATTTGTTTGTAGTTGGATCTCAAGCACATATTTCAGTATTAGATCCAAGAACTACATCAATAGTCCATGAAATTGATTCAGTTGATGATGGTTGGGGTAATTATTTACAAATTATTATTATATTATATTTATATTATTTATTTATTACAATTGTTACTATTTATTTCTATTTATTATATTTAAATATTATTATTTATTTATTGTTGATTAGGTGTAAGATCTTTGAATTTCAAAGATCATCTAATCACAACTGGTGGAGGGTTTGGACGTTTGTCCTTTTATGATATGCGAGCACAAAAATATTTGGAATTCCCAACGAAAGCCGAGAATAATGAAACTTCTCTAGTTAGCAAATATAAAGAGACTGGATCCGGATGGCTGGTAAGTTTTTACTTTTATTAAATTTTATTATCAAAATTTTATTAAATTTTATTTATTAATATATTATTAAATTTCATTTAGCAACATGACAGTGTATATATAAATCATTTTGCCGGATTTGCTTTACAAAATGCAATTTATACACTTTCATATGATCAATCAGGTACTAAATTATTTACTGGAGGTGGACCATTACAACTTGGATTGAAAGGTTCTTATGCTGCTGTGTGGTCTTAAAACAATTCATAGATGATTTTTATTTTTATTTATTTTTAAATTTATTCATCATTTGTCACAATATCATTTGTCATTATCATTGTCATCGTCATTATAAATTTATAATTCATTCTATTTTTAATAGTTATTTATTATCATTACCATTATTGTTATTATTATTATTATATAATTTTTTTATATAATTTTTTTTAAAAAAAAATTCTGTATATTAATAATAGACTGATCAAAAAACTTTTTTTTTTTTGGAAATTCCTTTAAATCATAAAATAATAATAATAATACAATAATAACAATAACAATAACAATAATAACAATAATAATAGTAATAATAATATAGATCTGCTAGAATTTATAATATAATTATTTAGAGAGATTGATCTTTTATTAAATAAAAAATTAATGTAATAAACTATAACAAATTTTGAATCTGAATATACTGAACATTATGTAGTGTGGGTTGATAATTTTTGCCGTAATTACAAAAAATTTTTAACTTGCTGTAACAGGTATAATGTTTATAATAGCTGTAATGTCCGTAACATTTGTAATACTGTAAAGGTTGTAAAGACTATTATTCTGATTGTTATAATGGATGTAATTAGTTCGCTCTAATAATTTTATAGAATTCGTCTTTATGTAGCGCGGGCAAGATCACGTGTCACAAGAGAGCTGTAGATCTTTTACCTGATCGTAATTTCTAATATAATAATTTCTCATTTTATTCTTTTAAATCTTTAAATAAATTTCTTGATTCTTAGTTTTCTATAAAATAAATTTTATATTAATGGTTTTGCAAATTTTACTTATAAGAATAATCTGAACCAGATTATATATAGTAATTTACAGTTTAAATTTTTTAAAAACCAGTTTCCATATCATCATATCATCATATCATCAGAATAATTTATTGAAGTTTACATATATTATAACTCATTGGTTGTAATACGTAATGTTTATACTTATTATACTTAATTTATTTATCATTTTATTTATTATATATTTTATTTATTTTATTTTTATTTATGAAATTATTCTATTTATAATGTAACAAAAAGGTGAATAAGATTTTGATGAATCATTGAACGCGGTGAATGAATAAACATAACGAATGAACGAATGAATAAACGTAACGAATGAACGAATGAACGAATGAATTATGAATTAAACATATTTGTTTTTGTTTTTAAATCCCATCAATCACATGTCAATTACTTCTTGTTTACTTATCCACAGTAGCGTTTAAATGATCTATGCGTTTGTCGCACCGTTTCAGAAGTAATTAATTAATTTATTCAAACCGGTTATTCGATTTTCATAAAAACAACATTTATGTGTGAAACGGATGATTTTAAATTTTATCTTCTTGTATATTTTGAATTCAATCTTTAAGAAATCAAATCAAGATAATCTCATAAGCATGAAAAAAAATTCAAAGAAAGAAAAAGAAAGAAAATCAGTAATTAAAAATGAATGAATACTTGATTTGTATATGTATATACAGTAAACCCTCTATAAATGCACCCCTTTATAAGTGCATCCCTCTATAAATGCATCCTATGCTCCAAGTCCCATACATAATAATACTTAGTAACTTTCCTCCATAAATGCATTCCCTCTATAAATACACCTTAATGTTGATTCCCCGAGGGGGTGCATTTATGGAGAGGGTTCACTGTACTGTACGTTTGATCATTTTTTAATAAATTATACTTGAGATTATGTTATCTTAAAAACACGAAACACGATATTTCATTGTTTAGGTGACAAATTATGCATGTTATAGTGGATTTCCTATCTCTTACACTGTATTATATAAATCTTTCTAATCTATCTTTCGTTAGTATTATTGATATCTCCCTCTCAATGAAAAAATTTGATCAACCATTCTCGGTTAAAACAAGTGAAAGCGTAACGTAGGTAGAGATTGATTCTGTTAACTAAATAAAAATTCATTCATTAAGCATAATCTGTTTAATTCGATCCCTGATGATATAAATCACGTGTTAACGAGTGGTTTATCAAAAAAAAAAAACCGGCAAGAGGTAATGACAACAAATAATTGACAAAGAATACACTACATTTAGAACTATAATGAAATTAAGTGCTACACTTACAATACCATATAGAGAATAAATCGGAAAAAGGAATTCATATATTCATACTATTAGTTATTTAAAAATTAACAATCAATCAAAAAATATTCGTGAAATGTGATGGACAAATATGACAAACAAATGAGATATATATGTTCTTAATGTTACGATTAACTTAATTTGGCCGATTAATAGTAATAAAAATTTTTTTCATTAGAAAAGTGTTTCAAGAAGACAATATCTGATATTTCGGTAACCAGTGAACAGATTTGGATAAAATTCTAAATATATTATCATAACAAATGATTAAACAACAACGAATTTTTGGCAAACAATCAAACATAGTGAAAAAAAAATCAAATTCTTTTGGTTATTTTATAATCAATTTTGGGTTTTAGAAACCAAATGGCGTGAGTTTCGGCAATTATCGGAACTCATTGCTATTATTCGTTATTATTGTTACTTGTGTTGTTGTGACAACATTTTATTTTCCTTTAGATAAACGTGCAAATTATAGACTTAAGTTTTTTCAAATATATACCTAAAATGTCAAAAATATTATTTAAAACGTGGTAATATGAAGAAAAATAATGTGAATGAAAGAGAAAATAGAATTTATTACAATTGATAATATAAATAATATAATAATAAAAACGATAGACGAAGTACAGTAAATTAAAAATTACTAATTTTGGAGAGTGATAATTGATTTACTATTTTAAAAGTTATTTATCACCAGAAAAGGTAAATTAATAAAGTAAATTTTTGGGTTTATTATGTGGTGTCAAACTTTTATTTTTGTATTTATTGTTGATTTAAATCTCGGTTTGGAAAATATTATTGTTTTTTTTAGTGAATGTAAATATTATTATTTTATTTCCTATTATTATTACTTTATTTACAATCTTGTAACATTTATTATATCAAGATAAACAAAGTTTCCGTGCCACTAAAGAAATTACAAGTTTCGTAATTTAAAATTTATTATTAGATTAAGAAGAAACTTATATGATGCTATGATTTTTATGGTAGTTGAAAGAAACGAATAATATTCCGCGTACGCCAAGGAAAATTCATAGATGTAATAACCGATAATGATAAAATAAAGTCTTGAAACATAAAATTTCTCCCAATCAGATTAGAAATATCTACTTTATTATATGTATTATATGTGTATACTTAAAATGACTTCAATTATTTCAATTATTTCAATTTTTTAAAGCATTCACGTACTCGTCTTTCAACTTATTCACTATCTTTCATTGTTTTATTAATTATATTTTAAACTTTCACATTACCGTTTTGTGTTAAATGAAGGTTTCATAAAATTTAATCATTCTTTTTAAATTACTCGTTTTAAAGTATATTCTTATTACTGTCTAACAGTATTTTAGGAAATTTATTGAATTTATTCTTATTAAAAATACGTATTGAGATATTAGTAGATAAAAGATAATGATAGTAAAGAATAATAAGTAAAGATTAATAAGTTTCAAACTGTTTCCAATAAAATTTCATCGCTCTTTAATAAATATGGATTTAATGTTTGTGTTCTCATTTTCTATAAAAGTTATAGTATATTATCTGTACCTTTTAAATTTTTTTAAATTAGGTAAAGATAACTGCATTAATAGTAAAGTTGTTTTTATATGGGTTTTAAAACCATGCAAAATTTAAAACGGTACGACAATGAACAGAGGGAGAGATGAAGGGGAAATGTAAAAAAAAAACCCATTGATAAAAAAAAAGTGGGGTGTGTAAAATAGCAACTTGAATACACAAAGAATCTAAATAAATAAATAAAAAAAAATACGACGTAAGAATTTCTACATAATATACACCAATCCTAACAGCGAAGATCCATGTACGAGAATCCATCTCTTAAGATTGTATTTGATATAACTTGAAACATTATAAAAAGACCGCTACCCGATTTGAAAAGAAAAAATATATATTGAAAATTTTTTTTTCTTTTTCGCAATTAACGAATAATCGTTATTTTTTTTTTATTTTTCCATATAATACATTCACAAAAAACATACGTACAATTATATTCTTTATAATCTATATATAATTTATATATAATTTTACATTCCTTTTCCTTTGGAAAAGTATTACAACAATATAAATCCTTTTTTTTTTTTACTCATAAATAAATGTTACGCAGCGCAAAAACTTCGTTGACTAGGAAAAAGAATAGTTTAACTAGAGGAAAATTAAGTAAAGGAGAGACAAGAGATGTTGCTCAATTAGTAACTTTGGAAGAAGTACATCTGATAATTAAAAGATGTTCTGATGAAATATCAGAGAGAGGTTGGTATTTACATAGATATATATATATAATGCATGTTTGTTAATGTATATTATACATGCGTACGTATACAAATGTATAAAATATTCTTTTTATTATTCTATTTTTTTTAAAGGTTTACATGAAGTTGACATTTTTAAACCTACACATATTGGTTATCGTATTGATGAGGTCAGGGACCTCATTAGTTGCTTATTGAGAGAAAATAGGGCTGATTATGAAGATGAACTTAGAGCACAAAGTATTTATAATATCGTTGCTGCAATGAAATGGGCTCTTATGCATAGCACCACCGCTTTAGTTCCTTATCAATATTATGAAGAATTTGTAAGATATGAACAAGGTAAGATTACCGTGATCACGTTTAGTTTGACCACGTGATATTAAACGTAAAATATTAAATCTTAAATTTTAATTCTTCAATAATAATAATAATAATAATAGAATGGGATTACGATACAAGTAAAGGTTCCTTTAAAAAATTCCTTTGTTATTTACCTAAACAAAATCAAGATATTCTTTGTGAATTATTTAAAATTTGTGTTGAAGTCACCGAGGAATCCGATACAAATAAAATGTCAGTACAAAAAATAGTAAAATCATTAGCACTTTGTATATTAGGTGATAATAGAAATTGTAATAGAAATTTTAATTCCGCTTATGCTGAATGGAGAAAATGTTCAAACGCATGTCTTCACCTTTTTCTCGCTTATCTTCGTGAAAAAGCGATTGTTCAACCACTTAATTCAAGATTAACAATTTTATTAGATAATTATGTTGAATATCGTAAACTTTCTGTTACTTCGGCTTATTTTGAACATCCATTACCCGATACAACAGTCAAAAACTTGTCACAAAATAATAATGATAATAACTTAAAATCTGTTGCTTTCTCCTCTAATGGAACACGTCCCGTGAGCATATTAAAAGTCACAAGACAAGTTCCAACTACTCCCGGATCAAATCGACGAAGAAAATTTTCTAATTTATTACCTGATGTAATGGATAATTTGAAACGTAAAACAATTATTCGTCCCGATACATTGATGTCTACTGATGAACAACAAAGTGCCGAAGAAATTTGGACGAAATTTCAAAATGATGGAGTTGGTGCTTTATCGGATGATTATTTGAATTTATATTTTTCGGTTGAAGAAAATACTCATAGTTCGATGATGAATGAAACACAATGGAATCAATTTTCAAGAAAAGGATTTAAGAGTCTTCATTTAGATTTACCAGATGTTAGAACGATGACTAATAAACAACGACAACGACAACGACAACGGCAAAAGTCACGACAACAAAATAGTATGGTAGAAAGTATAGGAAAAGGAAATGAGACAAGTAATGAAGGTCAGGAAGTTAACCTGACAAGGAATGATTCAGGAGTTTCTATGAGACAAACAGTAGTATGGGATGATTTTTCTTCAGCAGGATTTAAGGATAATGTTGATAATAATATATCAAGTCTTTCTTTACCAATAATAGAAGTAACAGAAATTAGTTTGGAAGAAGAAGAAGAAGAAGAAAAAGAGTCAGAAAAGAATCTTGAAAAGCAGGACTCACTTGTAAGAAAGAGTTCACTTAGCTCACTTAATGATTATATAAAGAATAAAACGAAATTAGTTAAATTTAAATCATTGACAAAATCAAGAAGATCAAAATCATTTGATGAAAAATTAATAAGAAATGAAAATGAAAATTGGGAAGATTGTGAAGATTGGGATGTAATTGATCATGCTCAAGATTTACCTATCACCACACATTTATCTATTGAAACAATTGATGAAATATTTCCATATGTTTGGATGGAAACTACAGCCTCGGAACAACACGATAGATGGGGAGATTGGGTTTTTATAGAACCACGAAAAGGATTAATACATGAATGTGAATGGGTAATGATAGAAGAGAAAGCACAAGTATTTTCTGAATGGGAAGTTAATAATAATTATATAAAAAGAAGAAAAATAAAGGGAATAAGCGCTTTTAGTAATTTTAGTAATTTTAGTATACCTTGGGTAAGAGGAAGAAAAGGAAAATCTCGACCAGTTAGTAAAGTTAGTACAGCAGCTTCTAGTATATTACCTCCACCACCATCTTCCTTATCAGTTTTTAATCGAGCTCGAACAGATGATTATAAATATAATAATAAGAATGTGAACAATAATAATAATTATCTTCAAATTAATAATAATAATAATAATAATAATAATAACAATAATTATTATTATAATAATGAAGAAGATTATGATTATAATAGTGTTGAAGAAGAATTATATTCATCAGATATAGAAATTCACAGTAATCGAGAAGAAACATATTGGGATAATGAACAAGAACATTTAGATGATGAATCTTATAATGAAGAATCTCAAAATTTTAATTATTCAGAAGGATATATTTATGATATCGCTGAAGAAGATGAAGAACAACAAAACGATAGATATTCAAATTCAGGAAAATCCAAAATAATAACACCAAAATCTGATATTAAAGGAAAAGGAAGAAGTGTGGATAATTATAATTATAGACCATATACAACTAGCATTCAAGTATAGAATTCATTAAATTTCATTATTTATACCTAAAAAATATATATATATATACATCATAATCATTAATTTTTTTTATTATATTTGTAAATTGTTTAATTTTTTAATCTTTTTAAATTATTTTTAACGTTGAGTAAAATTTAAAAAAAAAAAATTTATAAATTTAAATTTATATATTTCTATATATATATATATATTTATCAATATTTCTTCAAATATTCAATAAATACGAATTACAAAGATTAGTTGATCTTTTTTTTGTATCGTTTTTTTTCGAAAAAATTTCAAGTTTCAAGCATGTAAATTTTGATTTATTTTTAAATTTTATTGATAAAAAATAAAAAATAATCATATCATATAGTTAAATAGTTTAATCAATATAATCAAATATAAATCCCAATAACAAATAATAATAAATAATTAATGTGAACTATTTTTTTCGAAAGAATGATCCAACTACATTGGAAACTTCTTCTAACAAATCGTTTTTTCCATCTCCATCCTTATCACCAAATTTATTAAGAATATTTTTAATCCCACCTAAGAAATTATCATCTTTAAATATATTTTCACGTAATTCGGTATTTAAATGATCAACCAATCTTTCCTCAAATTCTTTAACATGAGGTTCTAAAAAATTTTGAATTTTATCGGGAAGTTTCGCGAAAAGTTTATCTATAACATTTAAACGAGCACCTTCATTTTTACTTTCATCATCACCTTTATGAATTAAAGAACTAAAAAATTTTGAAAGTTTATTACTATCTTCTTCTTTTCCGTGTTTTGATAATGAAATTCCACGTTCATGAATTTCTTCTTGAACTTGTTGATCTTTTTTAGCAGTTAATCCAAATTTACTGTATAATTTAACTTTAACGTTGTCTGGCACTTTTTCACTAACTTTTCTATTAACTTCTTCACCAGATTTTCTAATTGGAGGTCTTACTAATTCTATAATTTTGGTAATTATTCCTTCTTTACCTCCTTTCAAAAATGATAAATCGATATTACTCCACCAGGATTCACCATCATCATCTTTACTAGTAACTTCTCTAATTGCTTGCTTTGATTCTTTTATTATTTTATCTGTTAATCGATCAGATGTATCTGTAGTAGCTTCGTCAAGACGTTCTCGAGTACTTTCACGAATATCTTCTTTAAAATCATCAGATACTCGATCAGCTATATTTGAAATAACTTGAAATACATTTTCCATAAATGTATCATGACCATCTCCATCATCTGAACGCTTTTTAATAAATTCTAAAATTTGATCAGGAAGTTTATCAACAATGGTAACTTTAAGTTTTTCTACATTTTTATCAACATGTTCTTGAATTTTATCACGATGCTTATCGATATAATTTTCAATTGCGAGAACGATTCTTTCTCTCATTATTATTTAGAATTATTAATTACTATTATTTGGGAAATTATTTCGTTAACGAAAGAAAATTCGTTACAGCAAATAACAAATAAATCAGTTATTTTTATAACAAAAAAAAAAAAAACCTTTTATTTATTTGTTACATTAACTTTATTGTACTTAGATTATATCGTATCTTGTAACCTTCATGTATATTTATATACATTTGTGTTAGTGTGGCTGAGATTCTGAGATTTCAATATATCCAAAATTATTCAATTATTAAATAATTTTTAACTGATCCGATAACGATTTATGTATTATTTGTGCAAAAACAAAAGGAATTCCTTTTTTCTTTCTTCCCGCTTTCCTCACCCCCATAATATTAATAATTTAGTTTTCACAAATGTTTTATGGAATCTACAAAAGAGAAGAAGGAAAGATGCATAGGCCCGGTTAGTATTTTTTAGTAACAAAAAAAAAATAGCACCTCAAATTCTACTATCTGTAAAAAATTTCTTTAATCATTAAACCAAGTTGGGAAAAGTAGAAAAATATATATGTTGAAGATTAGGGTAATTTACGTTAGTGTAACAATACAAAGTTATCTTTTCTTTATAAGTTAGAAATCGCATTAAATAAAATAGAATTTCAGCAAAACCTGCTATTTAAATGAATGTGTAAGGTTTAAACAATATTCAAATTATCAAATTATCAAGAGATTTTTTTTGGTTAACATTAGACAGCATTTTTGGTAATGATTACTTTTATTGCAAATATAATATTCCCAAGATATTTGAAATATTTGGAATATTTGGAATATTATAGATGGTATTATGCATATAACGCAAAAATAATGTCTTTAAATTTTTTTTATGTATATTTACAAAAATATTATTATTTTATTATTTTTATTTTTCTTCGAGGTTTTAACTCGATTTTTTGATTTAAAAAGAAAAGAAATAAATGACAAAATAAGAATACAATATTTTGTATATATAGGAGAATAATTATAAAATTTTGTGAAATGTATATAAAAATACTAAAACAAAAATAAAATATATAATTTCTTTGTGCGGATGCTGTAAGAAAAAAAAAATATTGATGAATAGATGAATAAAATTGAATAAAATATATGATGAATTGAAAAAAAAATGAAAACCAGAAATGATTTTGGCTTAATCGACGAGGTAAAAAAAATACTAAGATCTATTTATTAATCTTTCATGAGCTTCAGCTAGTTTTTGTTCCAACATTCGGATTCTGTTATCCTTCTCGCCATTTTTCTCTTCCAACCCTTTCTTTTCACTTTCCAATACTGCGATGCGAGTTTGTAGTTCGTTATTTTCGGTTTTAAATTCAGCAACTTGTTTTTCAAGGGATTCCATTTTCTTTACTTTACGAAGACGACTTCTACGAGCGGCATCAGTGTTTTTGGCTCGTTTGATAGCCAACTCTTCGGAATGAACTTCGGAACCTTTTTCAATTTCTGATGATGATCGCTTTCGACTTCTACTAACCGTGGTAGTAGTAGTAGTTTTGGTTGGAGCCGTTACTGTAGGAGGATCGATAGTTCCATCGATGACATTATTAAAGTCAACTGATTGAAGACTTGGTGTGCCAATCAATACAGCTATGTTTCTAACATCAATATCGGAAACGTTGTTAGCGTCAGATCCCCAAGGAATGTAAAGAGAAGAATCATCAGCTGGGATTGTAACGGATGGAGCAATATTATTTAATTGCATCAAAGATTCGGTGTTATTGTTTTCGTCACTAAGTTCTGGGAAAAAGCCAAGGGTTGAATCAATATGTGGACTGTTAGAGAAGGATGAAGGGACTTGTTTGAATAAGGGTGATTCAATCATTTCTTGGGGGGTTGCCATAGAAGAACTCATAATTGGTGATACGTCGTAACTCAAAGAAGGAGTCTCAAATATGATATTTTCCTCCTCTTCTGAAAGGAACTTTTCAAGATCATCGGCCAACCACTCATCAAAGAGGGTAACGTCATTGACAACCTCTGATTTCATCATGGCAGTTGGTTCGTGTGTTGCGACGTTAATATATCGACAGCTATCCGAAAAAGAATTTGACATCATATTTATCTTATTATCTTTGTCAAAAGTTAACTCCATATTTGATTTATTTTCGGTTTTACTAAGGTTTGATACCATAATTACTTGTTTATAATTAATATAATTAAAAAAAAAAGGGGGGGGGTATAATTTTTTATTTTATAATATATAATACTTTTTTGTTTTTTCTGAGTTATCCTCCTTTTAAAGGGTTATTACTTTTTTTTGATTTGTTTTTGGAGGAATAAAATTTTTACTGGGTATTGTTAACGAAAAGGTATACAAGGGTGGTGTTGCTGGTGGTTACTATTAGACACATGATGAGTAAAATTTATTTGTATTAAAGCAGCCATTTTGTTGGCAAACTAAAAGTATTGTAAACAAAAATTTTTTTACTTATGTAAAAAAACAAAGCGAAGATTTGAGGGTAAATTTAAACAAAAAAGGAATCCATCTTTAATAGTTAAAANACGTTAATATATCGACAGCTATCCGAAAAAGAATTTGACATCATATTTATCTTATTATCTTTGTCAAAAGTTAACTCCATATTTGATTTATTTTCGGTTTTACTAAGGTTTGATACCATAATTACTTGTTTATAATTAATATAATTAAAAAAAAAAGGGGGGGGGTATAATTTTTTATTTTATAATATATAATACTTTTTTGTTTTTTCTGAGTTATCCTCCTTTTAAAGGGTTATTACTTTTTTTTGATTTGTTTTTGGAGGAATAAAATTTTTACTGGGTATTGTTAACGAAAAGGTATACAAGGGTGGTGTTGCTGGTGGTTACTATTAGACACATGATGAGTAAAATTTATTTGTATTAAAGCAGCCATTTTGTTGGCAAACTAAAAGTATTGTAAACAAAAATTTTTTTACTTATGTAAAAAAACAAAGCGAAGCTTTGAGGGTAAATTTAAACAAAAAGGGAAGCCATCTTTAATAGTTAAAAAAAAAAAAAAAAAGACGGTTCTCAATAAATACTTAATAATATATTTAAATAATATATTTAAATATACCTGAATAATATAACTTTTTTAATAAAAAAGATATCAAATATTTTATTTAAGGAACAAAGGCAAATCGAGTTAGAAGAAATAAAATAGTTGAAATTAAAGCTTTCGTATGTTAAAGAAAAAAAAAATTGATGAAACAAAAATTTTTCTGCTGACAAACTTTTTTGGGGCTTATTTAAAAAAACGCAGAGAGTTTAAATGATTACAACCCATTGGATTATTTAAAATTTTTTTTAAAAAAAATACGGCTGTTGTGTAATAATAAGCATTACAATACCCCGATTGTGCCACTTGTGCGAGGATATTTTCTAAATTCAATAATAAAAAAAAAATGAAATTTTTTTACACTACGGATCTTAAGCATAATTTTATTTTACTCCATAATGATTTCATTAGGTTGCACTAAAAAAAATTAAAAATTTCAAATAATCAAAATAAATCAAATAATATTTAATATAATCTTTTTTTGGTAGCATCGTGTTATACACAATATAACATAATATTTACTATTACAAATTGAAAAAATATAATGATCAAAGAATATACTGTCCAAATTAAGCTATATCAAAAAGTACAAATTCAGCATTAACATTTCCCACAGATTCAAAAATAATTTCGTCCCCACTTTTAACTTTAGTAATAAATGCTCCATCTCCTTTTTTCAAAATATTTTTTTCGTTAATTTTAATTTGAGAACCAACTAAATTTGTTAAATGCACATAAACTCTTCTTTCCGCATTCGTTTGTTCGTTCTCAAAATTATCTTGCACTTTATGAACAATTTTATGTCCAGGTTCTAATATACTAGCAAACATATTAAGATCTGTATGAATGACGATTGTACTATTGGAATTAGGTTTAGTGTTGTTGGCATTAGTAGGAGAGATTATATGCATCAAGTTATTGATTTTTTGAGAATCTGGAAAGGTTTTTGTCTGATAAGAGGGTTCAAGTTTTGAATTATCAGGAAGTGCCCAGATTTGAAGAAAATGTGCAGGCAAAGTTTTATGAATATTATATTCGGAATGAGAAATTCCTGTGCCAGCTGTGGTAAATTGAACATCACCACGTTTTAAAATTTCTACGTTTCCCATTGCTATAAAATCAAAAAATCAATTATTAATAAAATTTTTTTTTTAAAAAAAATGGATTACGTTTTTATCGCATCTGACGATATGTCGCGTTGGATGTGTCACGGAATTTTTATCGATATCGTGACTAAATATTTGACATCCTGTTACATATCGTAGATGCGACAAAAAACAGAGAACTTTTAAATAAACTTGAAATAAAAAATGATATGCATTCTTACAATCTTTATGTTGTAGTTCACCCGAAATAATATACGAAAATATTTCATATTCTCTATGAGAATGTTTTCCAAATCCTTTTGTCGGTTTAACGATATCTTCATTAATTACTCTTAAACTACCAAAACCCATATATTCTGAATCAAAATAATCAGAAAATGAAAATGTATGATAAGTGTTTAACCATCCATGATCGTTATGACCTATAATTAAATAATATTGAGAAATTTTTTAGAAAGAAATTAAAGAAAATTTAGAGAATTTAAAACGATAATTCAACCAACCTCTTTCTTCAGAAGGACGAATGACAATTGTGGGTTGCATTTTTTCAATTTTCAATTTTTTAAATTCTCTCAAAGGTGATGGTATTGTAGTAATAAATCTTTGTAAATTTTTTTTCTGAGAGAAATAATTGTCAAAAACATTGAGCCTTTTTATACTTTTCGGAAGCAAATGAAGCAAATGGCGCATTTTTCATTATTACAATAAATTACGTGAGAAATTCCCTATTTATACTAAACAAGCAGTATATCTGGTATTCTGACTAATTAGTAAGTGAACTATTAAAAATCAAATTAATCACGTGTGATAATTATAAATCAAGTTGTGATTTTCTCGATTGTTCGTAAAAGCTTATTTAATGATTTTAATGATTCAACCTTTACAGGCCAATCTCTACCACATCTTAAAACATCAACCAATGTATTTTCGTTGGTAGAAGATTCGGTTGATAAGCTTGGTGCTTATTTTAAAAATGGATATTAATTTTTTTTTGTACGTACGAAACTTAATATAAATGATATGAATAATAAATAAACATTTTAAAAATGTCTTTGTAATGTGATTTGCGTTTTTTTTTTTTTAGATTCATATAAAGAATAAAGTAAACTAGATATCACAAAAACAAAATAAATATTTTCATTTACTTATAAACCTCCGTTCATATATTTAAATTAATAAAGAAGTTTTCCCAAGGGAATTTATATCCCTAAAATTTGCTCTATAATACAACAAAAAATTTGAGCGGCAAAAAAAAAAATTCGAGTTAAAAATCAATTAATAAGTATATAGTAGTTTAAAGCGAAAATTATTAGTAATTATTAATTTAATTAATTAATTAATTTATTTAATTCAAATTTTCGGACGAAAATTGTCAATCAAGTTAATCAAGTCTTTATAAATAAAATATAGCACGTGACCAACTAGTATATACTCTACAATTTAGACTGATGTGTTCTCATTACAAATGTTTTTAGAAATTCCAAAATTTTTTTTTTTACATCAGAGAGATTATAACCGTCATTTACACTGTTGTTAGAAATAATAAAAATTATTCTGTAATTCGAATAGAATCAAATATCTTGGTAACGCAGCCTATCCAGAATGCAAAGAAATTATTGATTATTAAAAATTATTGATTATTAAAAATTATCGTTAATATTAAATTCTTTAAACATATAGAATATTTACCATTTCATCAGATTTTACTATGACATTATCNACTTATAAACCTCCGTTCATATATTTAAATTAATAAAGAAGTTTTCCCAAGGGAATTTATATCCCTAAAATTTGCTCTATAATACAACAAAAAATTTGAGCGGCAAAAAAAAAAATTCGAGTTAAAAATCAATTAATAAGTATATAGTAGTTTAAAGCGAAAATTATTAGTAATTATTAATTTAATTAATTAATTAATTTATTTAATTCAAATTTTCGGACGAAAATTGTCAATCAAGTTAATCAAGTCTTTATAAATAAAATATAGCACGTGACCAACTAGTATATACTCTACAATTTAGACTGATGTGTTCTCATTACAAATGTTTTTAGAAATTCCAAAATTTTTTTTTTTACATCAGAGAGATTATAACCGTCATTTACACTGTTGTTAGAAATAATAAAAATTATTCTGTAATTCGAATAGAATCAAATATCTTGGTAACGCAGCCTATCCAGAATGCAAAGAAATTATTGATTATTAAAAATTATTGATTATTAAAAATTATCGTTAATATTAAATTCTTTAAACATATAGAATATTTACCATTTCATCAGATTTTACTATGACATTATCATGAGTCGCGTTTATGACATCTATTACAAACATGGTTTTAATATCATTGTTATATCCGCAGAAACCTAAAGATACAGCGGGATCCCTTGCAAACCACATTCCTAATAATAAAAATATATTGAAATTATTCCAATTATAAAACTTAAATTTTAAACATATATATGAATACTTACTACGCCTTGAAAACAAAGTAAATAAGCCTCCTACTCTAGCATATTTTATTCTATTGCCCTCCCGAGAAATTCCACAAGCACCACATTGTTCTTTATTACAAAAATTGAGTTTCGACTTTTCCTTTGGACCTACTATTTCAGGATCCTCTTCGATAACATCAATATTATGACTAGTTATTTCTTCTCCTATTGCTTTCATTGAATCCAACTTAATATTGTTTTCGGTTAAGAGCTTACATTTAAAAGCACTCGTCGTGCCATGATACATCTTGTGTGTAACATCCTCTACATTCTTTCCTATTTTTTTTGCTAATTTCTTCTTGTGTTTCTCATGAGCTTTCTCTAATTTTGTTGGCATTTGTAATTTTAATATTGCTTGAATGTTTGGTTGATAGTTATTAAATATAAAACTTTCTTTAATTGATAAATATTTAGGATCGGAATCTTTTAATTGTATCATGTGTGTTTCTAAAATTTTTGGGGAAGGGTTTTTCTTTAAAAAATGGTTTGTTGGATTAATTAGAGTAGAAAGATGGGATAACGGTGAAGATTTTGTTTTATTCTCTTTATGATTCAAAATTTGAGAATCAAGCTCGATGTGTTCCTTACTTTGCTTATCGAAATCCTCAACTATAGATTGACTTTGATTTTGAACCATTTTGAATGAAGTGAAATAAATAACAACAAAAAAAGTAGGTATTTTTAAATGATATGAATAAATGCACAAAATTAAATGTTACACTACACTAAAAGCAGTAACAAGTACAGTAATCGCAATAATCGGAGTTGACAGCAATCGCAATAATCGGAGTTGTTATATATTTTAAACAACAAAATGTTTTGTTTTTCTTATCTATTTTTTGTACCATGCGCACCCTTTGTTTAGTTATAATAGGTTTTAGTTAAGTTAGGGTAACCCACATTTCATAAATACGAATAAATTGCTAACCAACCTTAATTTAGTGTTTCCAAAATATCGGCGGCTAAGCTGATCTCAACGTGTATAAACTCAATTGTAAAATTTATTATTAGTATTATTAGTATTATTATTATTATTAGTATTAGTATAAACATTGAATTAATTAACCCATAAATATAAAAAACTTTTAACTTCTCCCTCCAAACAATATTGTTGTAAGCTTGGCATAATAATTTGTTCGCCTTTTTCCAAAAATATTTCAGAGAAATTGTCAATTAATTAATATAACTAATTATGTTTCGTTGAAACATTTTCAACACACCACACTAAAAAAGAAGTTTTTGTTTTATAACTGTTATATCGATCAGTTAATATGTTACACAATCAATGACGTTAATGCAATGCTTTTATATTATTTAATTGTTTTTTAAATATAAATCTTAAACAATATTATTTTGATTTTTGTTTTTACAAGTTAAGTAGTTTCATACATGTAAGTGAAAATGAATATAGCCTTGTGTTGAATACAATTTTGTATTAAGTTTCACCCATCCACTTGATTCATAACTTTGCCACTTTTCTGTAACGAAAAGTTATTTCATCATACAATTGGTACCAAATTGTTACTACCTTGGAAAAATAAGAACTGAAATCTGGAAGTATTGATTAAATAATTAAATCAAAATGAACAATAAAAAACGAATAAAAAAAATAATTTAAAAATTAACTGATTCAAATTTAAAATTTGTTTTTATTTTCTTTTAAAAAATCTTGAAAGAGCTTTCGGCTTTATTAGGCAATTTTATAATAGATTAAAAGCAATAGGAAATATTACCCTAAAATTAATAGATTAGATAAAGATATCATTATTGTCTTTGGAAGAGCAAGAGAATTTCAAATTACTGTTAAATTTAGTCAAACAATAAACAATTAGATATAGAAATAGTTAATTTTAAATAAAAGAAGATACGAAATATGTTTATATTAAACAATAATTTAAAATTTATACATTTTTTTCCTATGTATTAATATATTTGCTAACTATATTTAGGGTTTATTTTAATTATTGTAAATCTCAAATTACTATTAAATCTTAAATTACTATTAAATTACTATTAAATTACTATAGTACCAAATTTCAAATTCCAAATCATTTTTTATGCCCAAATTAATTTGGGCCGTATAGTTTCATTATAATCAAAATATTTTAGTGACTAATCTTTTAATAAATTTTATAATATTTTTTCTGAATTTTAAGAAATTATCAAGAGGTGTACTACTGGTTTCTTCATAATATACAAATTGTTTTAAGTTAATATGCTTTCTAAAATTAGTTAATCAACTTGCAAATACATGTTGAATGATCAAAAATTGACAAAATTTTTAGTTCAAAATGTGTATGCCTTATAGCAAATATTTGTAAATAATGGTTCATTATTTTTTTTACTTAAATCATCAAAAAGAGAATCAAATATTCACCTTTGTTTGATTACAATATTTACAATATTATGTACATAAAAATAAAACTTTGTTGGGTAGCAAAAAGATTTGAGTAAAAACCATTGCTTGTTCCTGTCCTTACTTAGTATTAATAATTAACTTTAATTCAGGAAATACTAATTGTCCACCTTCAAATATTCCAAGAGAACAGACAATACAAAGTGTATTAGGATGATCTTTCAAAGCCTGATGAAATTGGTTAAAATTAATGGATATAGTAGAAAAAGCTCCAAAAAATCTAAGAACACCAAAGTGTTTGTACATAGAAAATTTAGTTCCTAACAATTTGAATAAAGCATGCCAGAATTTGCTAGTAAAATTATATACTTTGATTTGTTACTTTTTTTAAAATTATTATTGGGTAGGTATTTCATGAGAAGAAATAAATTTGGAGTAATTTGTTTCATACATAAATACTACTACAATATTAATTATTGATCCCATGCAAAGAATCAATCATGATAAAAAGACAAATCCTTGAATCTTTCTTTTTTTTATGTATTAAAAATTATTTGAACTTTTTCTGGAGCTGGGATCACACTTTTTTAGTTACTTTCTTTTACAATTTCTTCATATCCATTCTGATATTGTTGCTAGATCAAAATAGACTTGGCTTCTCTTACAAGGAAAGCTACCAGTCAAATTGTATCTAATCACAATCTCCATCTAAAGTAGCTTACATATTCTAGATCCTTATAATTTTATAAATATAATTTTTAATCAAATGAAGTTTTTTCTACTTTATCTTCAATTCTTTTTCACTTGTTTGTTCTATTTCTATAAAATTATATATATATACTGTTCAACTGAATTTTATAAAATGTATATCTTTACTATCATACAATCTCTCAAAATCCAGTTATATTTTATGAATTAAATATATTATTTGTTCGACAATTAAAAAATATGCACCAATAAAACTTTTTCAAATCAAAGTGATAATAATAAAGTAATAATAAACCAGCAAAAGAATAGAATTTGCTTGACGTAAGCATAACAAAACAAATTCATATATTTTAATATTACATACATAAAGTGAACATTATGTATATATTCAAAAGTCATTTGAACTAGAAATAGATATATTCAATTTTAAAATGTATTTATAATTGTTATAATTGTTATAATTAAAGAAGTTTATTTTATTAAAACTCCAAAAAAATAATAAAAAAAATTTTAATGAAAAATAAAAACTATACACGATTGTAGTGTAAATGAAATAATTTTTTTAAAAAAAATTTTCACAAACATATATATATATATATAAAGAGAAAACCAAAATATCATACAAAATCAAAATAAAATAGGAAAAAAATAAAACCAAAAAAATATCATACAAAAATTTTGAAAATATTTTAAAATATAATCCAGCCCATATAAAAAAAAAGAATAAAAAAAAAATATATATATATATATTATGAAACAATTTTTTTTGTTAAAAAATCTATCTTTGCTATGTCGTGTTTCTCAAATATTTACTAGCTTTATATATACGAGAGATATTTTTAAAATTAACTATTTACTATAATGAATAATATGTTACTATTATTATTATTATTGTTATTACTACATTTTCTTTTTAAAAAGAGAAAAAAAGGACTTTACCCTTCAAAGAAGAAGAAAATATAATAAAAGGATTGATTTTTTTTCTAAGAAAATAATACACGGAAAAAAGAGTAAAAAAAAGAGTAAAAAAAGAAAATAAAAGAAAATAAAAAAAAAAGTAAAAAAAGTAAAAAAAAAAGTAAAAAAAAGTAAAAAAAAAGGAAGTAAAAAAAGAAGTAAAAAAAGAAGTAAAAAAAAAAGAGTAAAAAAAGAGTAAAAAAAG
>PQFF01000028.1:118512-146168 GCA_003547095.1 Diversispora epigaea | reverse complement strand
AAAAAAAAAAAGTAAAAAAAAGTAAAAAAAAAGGAAGTAAAAAAAGAAGTAAAAAAAGAAGTAAAAAAAAAAGAGTAAAAAAAGAGTAAAAAAAGAGTAAAAAAAGTAAATAAAGAAATAATAAAATAAGTTTGATATACTCAATACATCAAACTCGAATCAAATATAATACACTCTTATTTTGGTACATTTAATAATAAAATCTTTTTAAAAGAAATTATTAATTAGTTAAATTCATCCAATTTTCCCCTCAAAAAAAAAAAAGTAAAATTTAAGGTAATCTAACCAATTTGACCAAATGAAATTGATGAGAAGTAGGAGAAGTAGGGGAAGTAGGGGAAGTAGGGGAAGTAGGAGAAGGTGGGGAGGGAGGAGGGGAAAGAGGAGGAGAAATGGGATTATAATTTTGAAAATTTTGTTTAGGTAAAGGAATTAAAATTCGTTGTACAGAATTAATTTTTTGAGATTGTTTATATAAATAATTTCCTGGTGGTGAAAGAGGAGGTGAATAAGATAAATGAGATGAATTATGATGATATAAAGTTTGTTGTTGTTGTTGTTGTTGTTGAATATTATGCTGATGTGATAAAGGAATAAAGAATTGGTTTAATTCATTAAATTCATGAGAATAATTTTTTTGTGATGTGAAATGCTGAGGTTGATAATAATGTTGAGATTTTTGTTGTTGATAATGATAATTTTGAAATGATTTTTGTTGCTGTTGAAATTTTTGTTGTTGTTGTTGTTGAAATTTTTGTTGCTGTTGCTGCTGATATTTTTGTCGTTGTTGCTGATACTTTTTTTGCTGTTGTTGCAATTGCTGTTGCTTGAATACTTTTTGTTGATGTTGTTGATGTTGATGTTGTTGTTGTTGATGTTGTTGCTTTTGCTGTTGTTGTTGTTGATATTGTTGCTGCTGTTGTTGATATTGTTGTTGCTGTTGTTGATATTGTTGTTGCTGTTTCCTTTTGGTAAAATTATTTCCTCGTTGATGATGATGATGATGTTGTTGTTGTTGTTGTTGTTGTTGTTGTTGATTCTTTATGAAGTTTTTAGTATCGGACGTTTTGTTAGAAAGAGCAACGTGAGTATTTTGATTAGTTGGTGGTGGTGAATATGGTGGGGGAGGAGAAACATATTCATCATCATCATCCGTTACAATATCAAAATAATTTTTATCATTAACCATCGAACGATTTAAATTATAATTATTATTATGATTATTATGATTATTATTATTATTGTTGTTGTTGTTGTTGCTATTATTATTATTATTATTATTATTATAGAGTTGAGATTTTAACATCTCTTTTTCATTGATTACTTTCGTACCTTTCATCATTGTACCATTAATATTTTTAACATCTCCTTTTGAAGTTGTTGTTGATTTAAATTTATTACAACCAATATTCATGTTAGCAGAATTACGTTTAGCTAATAAAAGTTCTTCGTAAAAAGCCATTTTACGTTCAAGAAAAGTATTAATTAATACTAATTTACGTAAAGTACTAGTATCTTTACGAGGAGATGATGATGGAAAAGTTGATGGATTTTTATTAGGATTTTTATTTGATGGAGGGTTACTACCAATGGTTTTGATTTTGATAATCGAAAGTTTGTAAATATAAGTTAGATCAATGGAAGATGCCATTATTATAAAAAAATGAAATAAAAAAAAATGAAATAAAAAAATGAAATAAAAAAAAAATAAAATAAAAAAATAAAATAAAAAAATAAAAGAATAATAATATTAATAAAAGGATTAAAGAGAAGATGAAAAATAACTTGGCTAAATTAGCTTTTTTTTTTTTTTTATTAAGAAAATCTGATCGATCAAGACCCAATCCTAAAAAAAAAAAATTTTTTTTTAAAAAAAAGATGAAAAACAAAGCCCGGCTTTGTGTTGTGTGTGTATTTAATATATTAGTAAATATGATANTAGCAGAATTACGTTTAGCTAATAAAAGTTCTTCGTAAAAAGCCATTTTACGTTCAAGAAAAGTATTAATTAATACTAATTTACGTAAAGTACTAGTATCTTTACGAGGAGATGATGATGGAAAAGTTGATGGATTTTTATTAGGATTTTTATTTGATGGAGGGTTACTACCAATGGTTTTGATTTTGATAATCGAAAGTTTGTAAATATAAGTTAGATCAATGGAAGATGCCATTATTATAAAAAAATGAAATAAAAAAAAATGAAATAAAAAAATGAAATAAAAAAAAAATAAAATAAAAAAATAAAATAAAAAAATAAAAGAATAATAATATTAATAAAAGGATTAAAGAGAAGATGAAAAATAACTTGGCTAAATTAGCTTTTTTTTTTTTTTTATTAAGAAAATCTGATCGATCAAGACCCAATCCTAAAAAAAAAAAATTTTTTTTTAAAAAAAAGATGAAAAACAAAGCCCGGCTTTGTGTTGTGTGTGTATTTAATATATTAGTAAATATGATAGTCAAAAAACTTGAATATTTTTTTTTTCTTTTTAAAAAAAAATAACAATGTGATGTTGTTGATAATGTAATTAAAGAAATTGGAAAAATGGAAAAAAAAAGAATAACCTAATTATGGATTAAAAGTTTCTAACAAATAATCCAAAGAGGTGTATATATATGTATATTTTTTAAATAATAAAAAAAGAATATTATGTATTTTTTTATTTATATAAAATAATTTTATTCAAAAGAAAATTTACAAGAAAAAAAAAAATGAAAATTTTTTATATGAAGAAAAAAAATAAGAGAATTTTTTTCAAAAAAAAAAAATCCAAATTTAATCGTGGAGTTTGTATTATTTATATAGCAACAACCCCAACGCATGAACTCAAACTTACTATAAATATAAAAAATAAGAATGCGATAATATAAAATATATATAGTAATAATTTGTTATTTATGTATAAAAAACGGATAAAATAAATGAAAAAAATAAAATAAAAAATAATAAAATAATTATAAATGCATGATTGAAAACGATGAAAATAGCAAGTTAATCAATGATACAAGGTAATCAATTTAACATAAATCATCTCATTGCGCAACATTAAGTTGTTGTTGCATTTGTTGTTGAATTTTTAGGGATCAAACTTGTACAAACCCTTTATCTTCATTTCACCGCCACCATTCAATCAAACTATTTAATATAATAATATAATAATTATTGTTATAATAATTAAATAATTGTAATTGTAATTGTAATTGTAATTGTAATTGTAATTGTAATAATTGTAATAATTGTAATAATTAATAATTGTAACGGGTTTCTAATAATCCATCAACATATCATCATCATTATATCATCATCATCAACTATATTAAATGTGTAAATGAGTCTAATGAAGTCTAATGAATTTGAACTCCTGCGTTTAGTTTTGTTATTGGGGTTAAGTGTGTTTTAATATTATACAAATATAGTTAAGTTAAAATAAGTTAAAATATTATTGACGATTGGTTGGTTGGTGATATCAGTGACAGAATTTTATGTATCATCATCATTTATTATTACTATTATTATATTATTATACTTACTATTATTGCTATTATTATTATTACTATTATTATTATTATTATTATTACTATTATTATTATTATTATTATTATTATTATACTTACTATTATTATTATTATTATTATACTTACTATTATTAATTCACTATTATTATTTTATTACTATTATTAATTCACTATTATTATTTTATTACTATTATTCTTTGTTATCTCATTATTAATATCATATCATTAATATAATAAAGTATTTCCCTTTATTCGAATTAATCTTCCTTGTCTTTCCATAACTCTCACAAATCAAATTAATCCACAATATCATCATCTACATCTATTTCATTAATTTATCACAAAAATAAGCCACAGATATTCCCTTATTTGATGTTGTGGAATAATATTAAATTCAAAAGTTAAAGATTACGATTGTTGTCGATTATATATTAAATCTATTCAAATGTTTAATTAAGTCAGTCACAAGTTCAACTTTTGTTTATTTTTTGTTCAATTTTGTTATTTTTTTTGTTTAACTTAATAAATTTTTGGATGAGATGATTGACAAATAGTAATTGAAAATGAATGAAACAATCCAATTCCAAAATCTCTAAATAAACACAAGATCTTTAAATAGTAAATTAATGTGTAATTAATTTACTGTAACAAGAAAAAAAAAGAAAATTTATTTATTCATTAATAATTAAAGTTTCACCAGTTTCTAATAAATTTTTTATGTACACAATTTTTTTTCCTACTCCCGAGATTTGATAAACACACCACACCATAATTACTAAACTTAAATTGACTACAAACAATTTATTTTTTTGATCATGATCATCCAATCTTTATTTAACTCCTTATTTTATATTCCTAAATTCGGATATTCAATTAATCTTTCGCATAGAATGTAACAATATGGTGTTATTTTAACTAATAAAAAACAATTTTCCTTTTTCTTTCTTTACTTTACTTGAAGAAATCATTCTTACAATATAGTCAAGATCTACAAATCCAAATTTTTATAATATATTAATATGTGCTAGGTCCCCCCTCCCCTAGATGATAGTGGTTAATGTGTATGCGTGTGTGATTAAATATTACATGCTAACGAAAATAATAATGAAATATCTTAGTATGTTTCATTGTTTAAAAAATATAAAAAAAGGTTAATGCTTAAATATCAAATAAAGAGTTTTAACAAATTGAGACAACACTAACCAAGTTTAGAAATCAAAGTAAAAAAATGACAAACATTTCAATAAACGTTTTTAAATTTAATATAAGTGTTTCAGTATGAAGGAAAAAAAGGTGAGGTGGTGTAAATTAAAGAATGCGAATCGGAAAGAATGATGAATGCGAATGCGAATTGGAGGTAATGGGAATCAGATCAGAAATTTTGAGATGAGAATTGGAGGTAATGAATTTAATTTGAGAAAACAACAACAATAATAACAATAATAACAATAATAACAATAATAATAATGTTGCTTCAAATGCTTCATGCTTCATGAATAAATAATTAAATTAACAAATACCAAAAATCACAAAATAACCAAAAATAGATTACAGGTAAGGTAAATTTATAAATAGATTTAAAGTTTAATTACCAATATAAATAATATGCATCACTTTTTTTTATTTTTATCTTTATCATTCATTCATCTTTTTTTTTTTTTGAATTCTCTTGGTAAACAATTTTGTAAATAATCCTGTAAAATAATTATGTAGTGTAGTCCAGTCCACCAAATAATTGTCTAAATAATAATAATAATAATAATAATAATAATAATAATAATCGTCGTCATCATCACCATAATAATCTAGATATAAATAAGAATCTAAATATAATCCAGTTTCTATAATTCTATACATGACATAAAATGTAANGATTAAATATTACATGCTAACGAAAATAATAATGAAATATCTTAGTATGTTTCATTGTTTAAAAAATATAAAAAAAGGTTAATGCTTAAATATCAAATAAAGAGTTTTAACAAATTGAGACAACACTAACCAAGTTTAGAAATCAAAGTAAAAAAATGACAAACATTTCAATAAACGTTTTTAAATTTAATATAAGTGTTTCAGTATGAAGGAAAAAAAGGTGAGGTGGTGTAAATTAAAGAATGCGAATCGGAAAGAATGATGAATGCGAATGCGAATTGGAGGTAATGGGAATCAGATCAGAAATTTTGAGATGAGAATTGGAGGTAATGAATTTAATTTGAGAAAACAACAACAATAATAACAATAATAACAATAATAACAATAATAATAATGTTGCTTCAAATGCTTCATGCTTCATGAATAAATAATTAAATTAACAAATACCAAAAATCACAAAATAACCAAAAATAGATTACAGGTAAGGTAAATTTATAAATAGATTTAAAGTTTAATTACCAATATAAATAATATGCATCACTTTTTTTTATTTTTATCTTTATCATTCATTCATCTTTTTTTTTTTTTGAATTCTCTTGGTAAACAATTTTGTAAATAATCCTGTAAAATAATTATGTAGTGTAGTCCAGTCCACCAAATAATTGTCTAAATAATAATAATAATAATAATAATAATAATAATAATAATAATAATAATAATAATAATAATAATAATAATAATAATAATAATAATAATAATAATAATAATAATCGTCGTCATCATCACCATAATAATCTAGATATAAATAAGAATCTAAATATAATCCAGTTTCTATAATTCTATACATGACATAAAATGTAAATGTATTTGATTTTATTATTTAATTTTAATTTGTTGCTAGATTAGCAAAAGTAGCGAAGAAAAAAAAAAAGAAAGAAAGATTTCTCACATCTTTGGTTTCATGTCATTAAAATAAAATCTTGCATGACATGAAATGGATTTTTACAAGTTTGGGTTTGTAGATTGCTACTTGGTTTAGCATACAAAAGAATTAATAATATGATAATATTAGAGAGGAAGATAACTATTAACTATTATACTATACTATTATTAATTAACTGCTAACTAACTATTAATTGACTTTTAATTAATTATTAATTAATTATTAATTATCATTTCATTGATATTGAAAAATAACGTTTATTTTGAACTTAAAAATCTCTTCGTCGTCCGTAATTCATTTCTTTTTTCCAAAAAATAAATATTAGTCATATTAGTCGAGGGGTTGTTCAGGTAGGAGGAATCTAGTTATAGGTTGGGGGAGTTCTAGGTTGGAGGAGTTCTAGGAGTTATCGGAGTTGTTGTATATATAATTATAATTGTGGCTTGTAAACCTTGTTTCAAAACTTTTTTTAAACATTTCTAATTTAACTGGTTCATTAACTGGTTTAATCCAGGTTTTGCAATTGTTTCATAAGGTGTTTTACGAGATTAAGAATTTTTTTTGGGTTATTTGTCTCATGTGAAGATAGAATCGAATTTTTTTTAGTCAAATAAAAAACAGATTTACACTATATTTATCAAAGTGATCGTCATCACATCATATTTAAGGATCTAAGAAAGGCAAAGTAAAGATGAAACACAAGAGAATAAAAAGAATAAGGAAAGTATAAGGAAAGTATAAGGAAAGGAAAAAATAAAGGATTTTTTTTGTTTCAGTTATGAAATTCAAGAGAATCTTTAAAAAAATAAATAAACAAATAAAAGTTTAATTTATTAGATTATCATTTATTATTTATTATTATTATTCATTATTATTATTTATTATTATTATTATTATTTATTATTGATATTAATTAGATAAATAAGTTATTTATTTCTTTTCAATTACAACAACTCCATCTTTACCCAACCCAATCTTTGCAAAAACCTTGAATGGATCATTATAACCTTCACGTATAATCCAATAAATTTCTTTTAATTCAAATTCAATTGGCTCATTTGAGAAAATTTTGGAAAATTTTTTAATGGCTTCTTGTGCTGATTTCTAAAAATTATTTTATTTAAAATTATTAAAATAAGCATCGTATAGAAAGATTGATGAAAGGATGGATGGAAAGAAAGATAGATGGATAGAAAGATGGAAAGATATATGGAAAGATGGAAAAATAGATAGACAGATACATACCTCACCACGAAACTGACCTAATGATAAATGCGGTTTGAATCCTTTACTTCCAATCTTTATCAAATCATCAAATTCTTGAAATCCAAAACTCGATTCTTTCTCAGTCTCCTCCTTCTTCTCAGTATCCGTTGAAATAGAAGTAGTTGTAGAAGTAGAAGTGGTGGTAGAAGTAGTAGAAGAACTCCCAGTTAATCTATTTTCTAATTCCATTAAAATATCTACTGGTTCAGTTTTAGGTTTTAACCAAACAGTAGAACTTGATTTACCAAATAAAAAATAATCTAATTCTTGAAATTTTATTATAAAAGGTTCAATAGAATTAACTGCTTGCATTAAAATTTCTAGTATCTCGTTTGTATCTATATAATTGGGTTCAATTTTATTTTCGTCGTTATTATTATTATTATTATTATTATCAATTATATCGAGTTTTGATGATGATGATGATGATGAAAAAGAAAGTGATGGTGGTAAAATAAATGGATATAAGAAATTTATATGAGGCATCCATCTGTTAAAATGTTTATCATGTTTTTGACGTATTTCTTGAATATTTTTCCATTGAGATTCAGGAGGAATAATGCATATTGCTGATTTATATGATTTATATGATTTATACGATTTCATATTTTTTTCTAGATAAAAAATTTTAATAGATAATTTAAACAGAGAAATAATATCACAATTTAATTTGTAAATTAATATGATTTGTTAAATGGGAAATCTTAACCTGTTCCAGGGGGTATAGATTCTTATCCTATGTCCTCACATGTCATTACATCAAATGCATGGGTTAGGTTTAGGGTTTATCAGGGGTAGTGTATTTATCACCGTGTGTCACACCTTCCGAATATTGATTTTTATTAAATATCCTAGGGACTTAGAATTTTTTTACATGCGGAAACCATATTTGTCACCCAAAATTTGTCACNTATCGAGTTTTGATGATGATGATGATGATGAAAAAGAAAGTGATGGTGGTAAAATAAATGGATATAAGAAATTTATATGAGGCATCCATCTGTTAAAATGTTTATCATGTTTTTGACGTATTTCTTGAATATTTTTCCATTGAGATTCAGGAGGAATAATGCATATTGCTGATTTATATGATTTATATGATTTATACGATTTCATATTTTTTTCTAGATAAAAAATTTTAATAGATAATTTAAACAGAGAAATAATATCACAATTTAATTTGTAAATTAATATGATTTGTTAAATGGGAAATCTTAACCTGTTCCAGGGGGTATAGATTCTTATCCTATGTCCTCACATGTCATTACATCAAATGCATGGGTTAGGTTTAGGGTTTATCAGGGGTAGTGTATTTATCACCGTGTGTCACACCTTCCGAATATTGATTTTTATTAAATATCCTAGGGACTTAGAATTTTTTTACATGCGGAAACCATATTTGTCACCCAAAATTTGTCACTCCTCAAAATCCCACGTGAAAAATTCCTGATCACCTGCCGAATTATGGGCCAATAAGATTTGGAGAGGCATAGGATAAGAGTCTGTACCCCCGGGGCACAGCTATACCCGGGGTATAGGTTAAGGGTCCTCTTGTTAAATAATAAAATCATGTGATGCAGGAAAACTCGAAATTAATGATTCACATCACATCACAAAGCAAGAACTAAAAAATAAATCTTTGATGCATATTTTACATAAGATACCACAATAACAAATGCAAAAGATAATCAAGGTGAAGGTAAAACAATTACAAAATTCTAATGATAGTAATAACAACAACAATAAAAATTAAAATAATAATAATAATGATAATAATAATAAAAATAAATAAAGTTTAAATATTTTATTTGAAGCAGTATCATTTTAGGAATATTGTTTTTTTAAATTAAATTTTAAATTTGTCTTTTTTTTTTAAGGTAAATACAAATACAAAATATAAACTATTCTCTCTTAATAAATATAATAATAAAATAGGAACAATATAATAATAAAATAGGAACAATACAACAAATAAATAGATATAATAAAATAGATACAATTCTGTAATAAATAAAATAAATAAAAAAATAAAATGATGAATTAAATAGGATCGTCAGCTTCTTTTGGAATGAATAAAGGTAAAGTATTCTGTCCTTGAACATTACTAATACTTGAAGATTTCACAATAGTAGGATATCTAATTAATACTTGGCTTTGCCTTATGCTAGCATATTCTTCTTTACCATCATCATCACTATTATCACCATCATTATTAATATCATCATCATTACCTTTATCTTTATCTTTATCATTATCATTATCATTATTATAACTAGAATTCATTTTATTTTTATTTCTATTATTATTATTATTATTATTTTTCTTCATATTATTCTTAAGATTATTCTTAATTCTAATATTAACCTCATCATCACCGTCGTCATCATCATCATCATCATCATCATCAAATGCATTTATTAAACTGACAGGAGCAGAAGAGCGACCTGATCTAACCGATCTACCTGACATATATCCTAAACCTGTTTGACTTAAATATTCATCCACATTCTTGGTTGGAGTTGTTATCATTGTTAATGAAGTTGGAGTTGTTATTATTGATGGTGTGGTAATTGTTGTTGAATTTATATTGGTAGTACTGGTGTTGGGAGTAGATTGAATTATTATAGGTTTATTATTATTATTATTATTATTATTATTATTATTATTATTATTATTATTATTATTATTATTATTATTATTATTATATTTTGAATGTTTAAGTAATGGTGGTGAAGATGGTGAAGAAGATGTTAATGATGATGATGAATGATGATGATGAGTAAATGAAATTCTTCCACCACCATTCTTTTTAACTTCTGAATTTTCTGAATAATAATTAATATTCTTCTTATTATTATTATTATTATCATCATCATCATCATCATTATCATTATCATCATTATCATTATTGTTGTTGTTGTTGTTTCCATTATTGTCGTTATTAAGAGATGATGAATTTTTCTTTTGAATGTTTTCCAAATAATTTGTATCTATCACATAATCTCTTAAAAATAATTGTAAAGAAGTCACTTGATTTTGTAAGTTTTCTAAATCATAATTATTATTGTAATTATTATTGTTATAATTATTATTATAATTATCATAATTTTTTTTATTATCATCATTGTCTTTATTACTGCTGTCTTTCATTTCTAAAGGAAGTAATGGAAGTAATGGAAAAGTGTAAACAATTTTTTTACGAGATGATGAACCACATAAGCATGTTTGGATCAGACCCCAAGGACGAATTATGTCTACCCCTATATATTTATATAATATTTATAATATTTATAATATATTAATATGGAAAGAGATAAAAAGAGATTGATATACAAGAAAAGATAATAATAATAACAAAGAATAAAGTAAAGAATAATAAAATTCTCACCAAATAATAACGCGTAAAATCCAGAAGCTAATACCCATATGCCCCCAAATAATCCGATTAATTCCAAAACCTAAATTAAAAAAAATAAATAAATAAAATAAAAATACATATTTATTTATTTATTTTGCGAAATAAATAAATAAACAAACAATTCATTAAGAAAGAAAGATATAATATTTACCGAATGATTCCTAAAAAAAAAAGAGAAAAAATACAGCGGTAAAAAAAAAACGGGTTAATATTAAAAAAAATGATGAAAAATATATATATATATAAATCTATATTTTCACACCTTTGTTCAGTTTCAACCTTCATTATAAAACTCGTAGGTTCAACTTGTATTGTACAAAATAAATCATTTGTAATATTTGTATTATTGTATTCGCCTAATAATAATAATAATAATAATCAATAAGTAATAATAATAATGTTAATATTAATAATGATAAGAATAATATTTTGACTTACTCGTGATGGTAGTAGTTAGATAATTTTGTTTATTATAATGAGGTTTTATTATATTTAAGTCATTAGAAGTAAAAGTTCGTTTTTGATTATTTNTATTTATAATATTTATAATATATTAATATGGAAAGAGATAAAAAGAGATTGATATACAAGAAAAGATAATAATAATAACAAAGAATAAAGTAAAGAATAATAAAATTCTCACCAAATAATAACGCGTAAAATCCAGAAGCTAATACCCATATGCCCCCAAATAATCCGATTAATTCCAAAACCTAAATTAAAAAAAATAAATAAATAAAATAAAAATACATATTTATTTATTTATTTTGCGAAATAAATAAATAAACAAACAATTCATTAAGAAAGAAAGATATAATATTTACCGAATGATTCCTAAAAAAAAAAGAGAAAAAATACAGCGGTAAAAAAAAAACGGGTTAATATTAAAAAAAATGATGAAAAATATATATATATATAAATCTATATTTTCACACCTTTGTTCAGTTTCAACCTTCATTATAAAACTCGTAGGTTCAACTTGTATTGTACAAAATAAATCATTTGTAATATTTGTATTATTGTATTCGCCTAATAATAATAATAATAATCAATAAGTAATAATAATAATGTTAATATTAATAATGATAAGAATAATATTTTGACTTACTCGTGATGGTAGTAGTTAGATAATTTTGTTTATTATAATGAGGTTTTATTATATTTAAGTCATTAGAAGTAAAAGTTCGTTTTTGATTATTTGATATTCGCAATGTATAAAACTAGATATGTATTTAATAAATGTGAGAGATATCTTTAAGATATGTAATATATTTATGAAAAAATATATAATAAAATAAAAAATATACTCACATTATTTTTCCTCAGATAATATTTATTCAACCCATTATTGAAATTTGTAAATTTTGAATTATATTGAGTGTTATTAAATTCTTTAAATAAAGAATTATTTATTAAATTAGTACTTTAGATGATGTGATGATTTAAGATTTAATTAAATGTACGAAACGTACCTGCATTATAAACATTAGTTATTAACTCGGAATAATTTGAACCGGAAATTATTATCGTAATTGATTTATTTGAAGACGAAAATTTATAATTATCACTTATATTCAAATATCCATGAGTTTCATTGGTAGGATTGAAACATGATTCTATTGTAGTAGTTGTAGTAGTAATATTATCTACATATTGAAATTATTGAAATTATTGAAATAATCGCGTCATGTTTTTTTTTTAGAAATAATAAAAATTATTAAAAATTATTAAAAATTGGAAAACACGCAAATAACAAATATTAGAGTTAAAAACTAACCTGAAAATGTCATCGAACACGTTACAGTAAATTCAAATGCAGCGGAAAATTCCAGTACTAGAATTTTTAAAGTATATAAGGTAAATAAAGTACGTAAGATATATATATCTAAAGTATAAAGTATAGAAATTATAATAATTATTACATACCAGGTATCGAAATATTTTCAACTTTAATATATTCTTCATAAATTCCCGGAAGTTGCGTAGTAAAATTTAATATCAATATCGCCATATAAATTGTTATAATCATCATTATGAGTAACATGAATATTATTCGTAAAGCAAAAACGGAAGTAACTTCCGTTTTTCGATATTTACGAAATAAACAGGGGAGATTCATTATATTATTTAATCTATATATTATTATTTAATTATTTAATTATATTTTTTTTAATTATATATCGTTTGATTATTATATATTATTTAATTAATTATTCAATAAATAAAAAAAAATCATATATCCAAGAATTAATATTCATTATTATTATTATTGTTTTTAAAGAATAATCATTCTTTTAATAGCATAAGTTCGGATTATTATCGTTGCTGGTTGTTTATTATATTCCTAAAGAAATTAAAATGAAATTATTTATTATCAAGAAAGAATTAAAAAAAAAAAAGAATTTGGAAAGATTTAAGAAAGAACTGAGAAATAACTGAAAAAGAACTAAGAAAAAACTGGAATAAGCGTGCAATGTGTAGAGCAGAAATAGAGAAATATAAGGTATAAATTAATAAATACTTAATTAATTAGTACCAGTTATTTCTTTTTTTTTTTTATATAAAAAGATCAAGAATATATAATAAATATAATGAGTATATATTTCTTTAATGACAAATCCCAAGGAACAATACGATATTATAATATTATCATGGGAATAAGGCTTCTTTGTTATTTTTTGTACTCAATAAAATAAATAATAATTATAAAAAAAAAAAAGGAAGAAAAATAAAAAGAAAAGCGAAGAGCGGAAAGAGAAAGAAAGACAACTTTGTAAGTTGGTTTTGTGTAATAATAATTTTTTTATTTTTTTATTTTTTATTATAAAATGGTAAATGTAGTGCAATTGATCGTTTTTTTTATTTATCCAATAGTTTTAAATATATGCTATGGAATGATTTTTGAATGATTTTTGAATGATTTTTGAATAACTTTTTTGAATGATTCTTAAATAAATTTCTCTTAACCGTTCTAATATTTATTTAGCATTTATTTTTATTTTTTTTTCGCTAATTTAGAAAAAAAAATAAATGTGAATTTCCAAATATATTAAATAATAGTTTCCAAATCCAAATATATTTACATTTTAATGATCGATCATGCGAAAATCCTTCTTCTCCGTCCTTTTCCTCCTCACTTCCTCTTTTTCCTCCCANTATCTAAAGTATAAAGTATAGAAATTATAATAATTATTACATACCAGGTATCGAAATATTTTCAACTTTAATATATTCTTCATAAATTCCCGGAAGTTGCGTAGTAAAATTTAATATCAATATCGCCATATAAATTGTTATAATCATCATTATGAGTAACATGAATATTATTCGTAAAGCAAAAACGGAAGTAACTTCCGTTTTTCGATATTTACGAAATAAACAGGGGAGATTCATTATATTATTTAATCTATATATTATTATTTAATTATTTAATTATATTTTTTTTAATTATATATCGTTTGATTATTATATATTATTTAATTAATTATTCAATAAATAAAAAAAAATCATATATCCAAGAATTAATATTCATTATTATTATTATTGTTTTTAAAGAATAATCATTCTTTTAATAGCATAAGTTCGGATTATTATCGTTGCTGGTTGTTTATTATATTCCTAAAGAAATTAAAATGAAATTATTTATTATCAAGAAAGAATTAAAAAAAAAAAAGAATTTGGAAAGATTTAAGAAAGAACTGAGAAATAACTGAAAAAGAACTAAGAAAAAACTGGAATAAGCGTGCAATGTGTAGAGCAGAAATAGAGAAATATAAGGTATAAATTAATAAATACTTAATTAATTAGTACCAGTTATTTCTTTTTTTTTTTTATATAAAAAGATCAAGAATATATAATAAATATAATGAGTATATATTTCTTTAATGACAAATCCCAAGGAACAATACGATATTATAATATTATCATGGGAATAAGGCTTCTTTGTTATTTTTTGTACTCAATAAAATAAATAATAATTATAAAAAAAAAAAAGGAAGAAAAATAAAAAGAAAAGCGAAGAGCGGAAAGAGAAAGAAAGACAACTTTGTAAGTTGGTTTTGTGTAATAATAATTTTTTTATTTTTTTATTTTTTATTATAAAATGGTAAATGTAGTGCAATTGATCGTTTTTTTTATTTATCCAATAGTTTTAAATATATGCTATGGAATGATTTTTGAATGATTTTTGAATGATTTTTGAATAACTTTTTTGAATGATTCTTAAATAAATTTCTCTTAACCGTTCTAATATTTATTTAGCATTTATTTTTATTTTTTTTTCGCTAATTTAGAAAAAAAAATAAATGTGAATTTCCAAATATATTAAATAATAGTTTCCAAATCCAAATATATTTACATTTTAATGATCGATCATGCGAAAATCCTTCTTCTCCGTCCTTTTCCTCCTCACTTCCTCTTTTTCCTCCCAACTCCTTTTCTTTAAGTATAATTCATTGATATCTTTACATTTCATTAAAAAGTATAAAACTCCTACATTTTATATACATTTTATATATTTTTTCTACATATATATATATATATATATACGTAATACAGCGAATCTATTGAATGAATGAAAATAATATACTTTATAATTCAATTTAGAATATGATTTTAGAATATAAATTCATAATTTAGTTTAGAATGATGTTACAGTTGTTTAAGTATTGTAATACAATAATACAATGTAATACATAGCAAGAAATCTCATTTACATGAAAATTATGCTAGTGATCTTTACATGTAACACTAATAATATAAATGTTTTTTTATTTAAAATTACCTTAATTGGTTTAAGTTATAAATAGAATTTTTACTTAATCACTTATTAATAATTCAAATGATTAAGTTAGGAAGTAAAGTGATTGAATAAATTGAATAAATAAATTAAAGTGTAAAGCAAGATAATTTAATTGGTCGGATATGTAAACGTTAGCAAGCATTTAACAAGTTTCCCTATGCAGTAAAATGCAGTAAGCGATCAGCTGAAAAAAAAAATATTATTATTATTTATTATGTTATTATTTATTATATTATTATTTATGATATTATTATCATAAAAATTAATTAAAATTCCAATGAGATCATGAAATCATAAATCAGAAATTTTCCACCCCACGGGTTTTTTCACAGGTGATGAATTTGGGTGTGACGAATATGGTTTTCGCAAGTAAAAAAATTCTGTCCCAAGAGATACATGGTGATAAATATACTACCCCTGACAAACCCGAATCCTAACCCCTGAGACATATCATGTGGGGGTGAAAAAATTTCTGGTGATACTAGGGAAGCTGAAATAAAAAAAAAGTTCACTGAATTGTAAAGAATATAAGAACGAATGCATATTATAAAATATGATAAACATTATAAAAAAAAATATTATTATTAAAACTTTACTTATTTGTTTAAAATTAAATAAATTATTTGTGATGTTAATAATTTTTATTATTATTATTATAAAAATCGAAAGTTCACATGCTCATACTTGAAAATTATTTTATACATGACTTAAATTTTTAATAAAACAAATTTATGAAGTTAACCGAGAAAATATTACAAGATTTTACATGGGAGATTATATTCTATCTAATAAAATGCTATATAATATAAAAGAAGAGAGAAAGTATATTGATGAGGATATTTAAGAACAATTTTCGACCCGCGTTAAAAAAAAAAGATTAAGCACCTATATATGTAAGTTTTTTGTGCAACATTTATCTATGCGGATTACATATCATGTTTTAAGTCATTCTAAATTATTCTAAAATAGTTTTATCTAGTGAATTGATAGATTATTGGCGTCGATCGATTGTTGATAACCGATAAGTCATTTTTATATGTAATAAAATGTGTTTTCGTATCGCGACACGTGTTTTTTGACCTTTGGATTTCTAGACGCCTTTTCATTATTTACAACTTCTTTTTCAAANTTAAAATTAAATAAATTATTTGTGATGTTAATAATTTTTATTATTATTATTATAAAAATCGAAAGTTCACATGCTCATACTTGAAAATTATTTTATACATGACTTAAATTTTTAATAAAACAAATTTATGAAGTTAACCGAGAAAATATTACAAGATTTTACATGGGAGATTATATTCTATCTAATAAAATGCTATATAATATAAAAGAAGAGAGAAAGTATATTGATGAGGATATTTAAGAACAATTTTCGACCCGCGTTAAAAAAAAAAGATTAAGCACCTATATATGTAAGTTTTTTGTGCAACATTTATCTATGCGGATTACATATCATGTTTTAAGTCATTCTAAATTATTCTAAAATAGTTTTATCTAGTGAATTGATAGATTATTGGCGTCGATCGATTGTTGATAACCGATAAGTCATTTTTATATGTAATAAAATGTGTTTTCGTATCGCGACACGTGTTTTTTGACCTTTGGATTTCTAGACGCCTTTTCATTATTTACAACTTCTTTTTCAAATTTTACTTGTTTCTTTTGATATCTGACGGTGGTATTAATCGCCAAACAACTACGCGTTGGCACCGCTGATCCATTGTGTATCATATTTTGATTCACTATGCTTGGACCATCGTCAGATTCAACTTTTATTCGATTCTTTTAAAAACATAAAATGTATTGTATTGATATTGGTTGAAATTTTTTTATTTAGCAATATTATAATTATTTTATTATCTAAAATACCGTTTCATTGTGTCCCAAGAAATCCATAAATTCGTTAGGATTTGTTATTGCCATGCGAGAAAGATAGAGTTGAAGTCGCTCGCGTCGGCATTCGATAAATCTAGGTACAAATCTCCCTAATAAACATAAAAAAAAATTAATATAAATTAATATTATAATATATGATATTCATGACAGAATTAACAAACCTTTTCTCTGCTTTGGAGGTAAATATAATACAATATCCTTTCCACATTTTCTAATCAAACTTTGATGAAATTGATAGAAATCAGCGTATCGTTTATTGATTAATATTTTGTTAATATTTCCATTATCCCAATACTATTAAAAATTTGATAAATCAGGTTAATAAATTTTGATAAATTATATATCAATTATATATATATATTTTTAACGAGTTCAACAGTTACTTACTCGATATACGATTTGATAAGAAACATGTTTATTAAGACCAAACATTCCATCTACAATGGTCCATCCCGGAATTGAGACCTTTTTGAAATTAAATGATAAAAAAAAAATAATTAAAAACACGAAAATATTTCAAGAAAATTAAGTAAATTAAGTTTACTTTAGTGTTCCGACCAAAAACACGACCATCTAATTATTATCATATTTATTATATTTAAAGAAAAAAAAATTGATTATTTCGTTAGCAATAATAAACAACAAAGAATAAAATAAATATTTACTTTCTGAAACGTGAGAAGAACGCGTGGAAGAAAAGTAGGAAATGATATTTATCATTTTATTGTAAATATCCATATTGCTTAAGTATAATTTTTAGTTGAGTAGGAATGACAAATGAGAATAAGAAATAATATCGAAGGTTGAAGTATGATAAAATACAAAGGTGAAATAAAAGGTGAAAAGTGAATTGAAAAATTAAGTTGAAATGCAAAAGTTTAAGTATAGAAGTCGAAGAGAGAGAAGAAAAAAAAAGAAGTGCGCTATTATTTATATAATCAAAAAAAAATAACGCATAAACAAAAAATTACCACGTGTACATCATCCAATAAAGGAAAGAGACATATATTATTTGGTTACACGGTATATCATTTCATTTTAAAAATAATTTAATGGTAATAAATAAACGTAAACTTATAACAGATAGAATCTATGTAACTCAGGTCGATACCTTGACGTTGAGGTATCTCAGATGTTACCGATTGACCAGAATTATAAATAAAAATGGTACAGATTATTAAGCAGAAAATTCCTCACAAAAACATAAACATTCATTTATTTATTTATTTAAATTTATTATTATTATTATTATTATTATTATTATTATTATTATTATTATTATTATTATTATTAAATAAAAGAATTAAAAATAATGATTTGTCGGAATTAAAAATGTCTTTTTCGTACATATATTAAAGAAAGTAAAATAAATAAATAAAAAAAGATAAATAAAAATAAAATAAAAAAAAAATCTTAAATAAATCTTAATCATCAAATGGAAAAACTTTCAACAAATTTGTTCCATTGTTATGTTTGTTTTCTATTACTAAATTATGATCATTTGGAAAAACTTTCAACAAATTTGTTCCATTGCTATGTTTTTTAATTGGTGGTAATTGTGGTACAGATAAACCTTTTTCTACTTTCTCCTTTTCTATTACCAAATTATTATTATTATTATTATTATCATTTCTATTATCATTGTTATCATCATTATTATGATTATTGTTATCATTATTATCATTATTATTATTAACATTATTATTATTCTCCTTAGTTTGATCAATGTCATCAAAAATTATTAAATTTTGAGCAGGCAAATCTGATTCTATTATTAAATTATTATTATCATCATCATTACTATTAATAATTTCATTCTTTTTTTCAAAAAGAATTTTATCGATACTGCTTATTAATGGAGATAAAGGTGGATTAAGTTTATTCAATACATGTGAGGCACGTTTACGAATATCTTCATCTTTAACTGTATCCAATATTCGATTTATTAAAGGTATACAAGGTGTAAGTTTAGAATGTGATCCCGACGGAACTAAATAAATATAAGAATATACAGTTAAAATATTATAATAATAAAAAATATAATAAAAACATATAAGAATAAATATAATAATGTACCTTCAGTTGAAAGATTATCAATAGCTCTAATAATATGACGTTGAATTTCAACATTAGATACTGGGGAATCACCAATAGCTATTAAAGTTGGAATTACACTTCCCCAAGATTCTTCAGTTTGATTATTCACTTCATCATCAATAGAAATTATTTGATATGATAACATTCGAATCTTATTTTCATCATATAATGCGAAATTTGCTAGTAATCTCGCTATATGCCTTTGAATTTCTTTATCGGTGATAAAATATTCAATTATTTGACATAAATTTGATAATAAATTTGGTTGACGAATTAAAATTTGTTGGGATTCAGCTATAAAAAAATATATTAAATATATATATTTAAATATATTTATAAATAATCAAATTTATATAAACAGATTAAATATTTATACATATATACATATATAATAATTTACCATTTGTTGCTAAGTTTGCCATCGCACAACATGTATGTGATATTGTCACTTGATCAGCTTTAGATGATTCTTCATCTTCAACATTGATTATAGATGCAATTATCTCTGCTCTTCCACCTTTAATTAAAGCAGATTTATATTTATCATTTCTTAATGATAAATATGCTATTGATTTTGCTGCATATTTCCTAACTTCATATATATTTGATAATAATAAATTAATTAAACGATCCAATCCTTCTATAGATGATTCAATTATTAATAATTGATGAGATGGATTAATGGCCAAACATGAAAGAGTTTTGGATGCTAATCCTTGTGTTAATTCCACTCGAAGTCGCATTTCTTGTGATGATCCTTCTTCTTCATATGTTATTTCTTCTTCATCTTCTTCACCTTCTTCATTATATTTATTATCTTCACTATATTTATTATCTTCATTATTATTATTATTATTATCATCATCATCCTCATTATTATTATTATTAATAATAATATCATCATTATTATTTTCTACATTATCAGTGAAATTACTGAAATTACCGAATTGAAAATTTGCTAATTTTAAAATTGCATCCAAAGATGCATCATCCGGTAACATCCTTTGACATAACGAACCTATAAATAATATAAATAATTTAATAAATAATTTGATAAATAATTTAATGAATAATTTGATAAATAATTTTTGTAATAATTTGATAAATGATTTTTGATAAAATAATTTGATAAATGATTGAATTGAAAAATAATAATTAATTAATTAATTATTGAAATTAAAATTAGATTAAAAAAAAAAAAGAAACCTGAGATGGATAGATAATACAATATATTCCCAATATTAAGAATTATAGACGAAACAGAATCCAAATATTTCTCTGTAATTGAAATATCCGATGATTCCGGTCCCACTTTATCATAATAAAATAAAACGAGATTGTATAAATACGGAAGTCCTCCTTTCATAATAATACACGGTTTGAGGGATTCTAAAATGTTTTAATAAAAATATTATATAAAAATTATATAAAAATTATATAAAAATTATATAAAAATTATATAAAAATTATTTAAAAATTATATAAAAATTATTTAAAAATTATATAAAATATTCTAAAAAGATTACACTACAGAGATATTATATATAATTATTATACCATATCCAGAAATATTAGCTAAAGCAGTCGTTCCCAACAAATGAAGCTCATGAAGATCAGATTCTTGCGATGTTCGACACAAATACATTAATGCATCCAATCCTCCATAATTAATGAAATTTAATAATTCTTGTTCTAATATTTAAAGAGAATATTTAATAATCTCATCAAATAAAGAAATGTAAGAATGTAAAGAAAATAATAACCATTTCCTCGTTCAACAATGTCCAGTAATCCTCTAGCTCCATGTAACTAATAAGAATAATAATAAGAATAATAAGAATAATAAGAACAATAATACATCAACAATCAACTGTTGTTGATAACTATTTTAAATAAATTTTATTACTTGAGTCGAATTGTCATCAGAAACTACGTATCCGACAAGATACGCAATTTCGATGCATCCACTACAAACTCGTTCCGGTTTCACATAACCGAACTGAGGTAATGCAATACTTCGAGAAGTGCATTCTTGACAAAAAATATTTCCACTAAAAATTAAAATAAATAATAATTAATAATAAAAATAATTCAATAGATTAAATAGATTAGATTAGATGATAGATCATCTTCATCTTCATCAACATCATCAACATCAGAAATTATTATTATTATTACTATTCAGTAGACTTGCTTACCATTGACGACAATGATGCTATTTATAAAAAAAATTGGTTTTGAATAAGATTTTTATTTATATGTATATGTTATATTATTCAGTTAAAATAAAATAAAATAAAAAACCCAAACCCAGCTAATAATAATAATAATAATAATAATAATAATAAATGACTACATTTTAAAATGATTTCAATCATTGATAAAAAGAAACCGATTTATTCACCTTTCGACGAATGGGTGTAAAAGAAGTTTTACAATTTTTACAAGTTTTAACAGTTTCGTCGTCAACCCATACAGGTCGAACTAAAAGAAATCCATTCAAAGCATTTTTTTCATGAACTTTAATATGCTGTTTAAATGACATACTTTAATAAATTATAATAATTTTTATAATAATTTTTATAATAATTTTTATAATAATTTGTAATATGGTAGATTTTATAAAAAATAAAAAAAATGAATGTTACGAAATAAATAAAGAATAAATTACTGGCTTTGATCTATATTTATGATTCATCTTTTGAAAGTACAAAATGACTGCGTGACCTTGTTCATTACCAAAAATGATATTTGATATTGTATTCATTCTGACCAATGGAATTCTCAATAATTATCATGAGTCACCATTCAAAAGTCAATTATTTCTCTCATGTCAAATTTGCTCTTGCAAATTCTTACTTAGTTACTTCTCATACTTTTCTACTTAATTAACTTTTTCGCGCTCTTGTTAAAGTTTACCACTTTTTCGTTTCTTGTTGTTAGTACTTTAAAGCACAAGTTTTTTTTCGCGCCCTTGTTATTACATTTAAACTCTTATATAAACTATTTTGTTTCGCTTTTGCTATCACTTTTGGAAGACCAATCAATTTGTGAAAAATTGATCTCATTTTTAAAAAAGTGAAAAATTTCGTGGTAAATTAACATGACCTTATTGATATTTTAACTGAAATATACATTATTTCTACATTTTCATATTTCATTACTTTTTTTTCCACATGTATGCATATATACATTCTATAGGAAAAACCCGAAACCGCTCTTTTACGCAAGTTAAAGAAAATGTTCCAATCAAAAAAATGATATCGTTAAATCTTATGTCACTATTGGGGTGACCAATATTGAAAACGGAAATTACCAAGCAACTGTGGGCGATCTCACTTAGGTACAATCTACTTAGATTTACGCCATTTGATCGCTTCAGAGAGAAATTATACTGCATGCTTCGAAAATATGATAGTGCGCTAGTCGATATTAATTGTGCTCTAGAAATTGAACCTTAAAGTTTGATCGTCAGCAACTTTCTGATTTATATCGTAGGAAAAGAAAATATTATGAGGCATTAATTGAAGCAAACCATGCGCTATCACTCAGCTCTATTAATCGGCCATAAGAGTATCAATATTTTATTACCGATATCTACTTATTAAAAGGTACGATGATTCTTTGCTAGATTTAGATAATGCCGTGGGAATCGCTCCCAATAACTCTTATGCTTTGAAATCACGCGGTGAAGTATATTCTAAGTTTCAACGTCATGACGATGCTTTAGGTGATATTAAAGATACTCTCAAAATCAAATCAACAAATGTGTATGCATACATTCGATGTGTGTGGAAATATTTTTATTAATTAGCTCTAAGGGGTTTAATAGATCATTAGAATTAAATCAAGGTTATTAATGCAATTAGAGAAGTGATCTATAGAAGTATTTGGGATATGATGAAGGTTGAGTGGTGACACAACAAATCCAAGGTGAAAGGAATTTCGCCAAATTATATAGAAAGAGAGGAGATACTTATAGTAAATTAGGAATGCACAAAATTGCGATAAAAGATTTTGATAAATAAATGAAATTGGAGGAGTAAATCCCAGTTCCAAAGAAACCTTCATATTTATCAATTAACAAAAAGAAAATTAATTCGAATTATATTGGATAATGCATATGATAATATAAGAAATTCGAAAGAAGAGATTCTAAATGATATTAGAAAACGTAATGTTCAAATTTTAGAAGTATCAACATCATTTTCAAACATCAAATGTGACAAATGCGACATCACCACAAGCGTCATTGTCTGTCTGAAAAAGATTGGATGGAATCAATTAAGAGAACGAATTCAAATACAAAGAGAATATTATAAAATTTTAGATGATAAAATAACAATTAATAATCCAATATAAATACTTTGCGTTAATGTTTATCAGTGTCAAGTTATAAGTAGTACCAATTATAGTGTTGATGTATTAAATAATTTTATTTTAAGGGATTTATTACATTACATAAACATTTGTGATATATGAACCATTCATTAGGTTGCAAACTGACATTTCTAAAGTATCAGTTTCATTTCCATGGTTAAAAGAAAGTTCATCGTTGTTAGATGACTCATTGTTGTTAGATAATTCATTTTGGTTATCTCGTCCTATTTTTATTTTTTTTTGATCAAAAGAAATAATCAATAGATTAAAGTCAATTAAATGCTATGAATAATGAATATAAATCCAACTTATTGAGTTTTGTTATCGCATAATAAACATGTATCATCTTCAAGTAGAATACATCTTTCTTTTTTTGTTTATACGAATTGTATGCGCTTCGTATATAGTTTATTCTTCTCATGAATTAAAAAAAAACGAAAGGAAAATCAATGAAGATAAAAAGATTTCAGTCTATTTCATAGAAAAAATTACCCGCGAAAATCTTCTGTGCAGTCACATGTATATTCTTCCTGTTTTGGTAATATTTATAATGCGTGCTAGTGTGCCATAATAAAAATTTGCATGACGACATCCAAAAATAATTACGTGATAATCACAAGAAATACTGTGTAACTTTCTGTAACTTTATATAACCCGACAAAAATATTTAATTTTTTTTTCCTTTATACACTAACCTGCCAAAGTGGTTTTTTAAAAAAATAATTATTACAATTTGTATGATTTTTATGGCTATCAGATGATGTATTAAGGTTCTTGCTCCATAAATCTAAAATTCGTATAGAGATGACTTAATTTATAGCTTTAAATACTTTTGATGTTTTATTAGTAAATAAATAAGTTTACGAATTATTTCCTTTATATCTCGCGCAAAATTAAAATATCGTGTAACATTAAATTTTAGATATAAAAACTTTGCTTAGATATTATAAAAACAGATTCACATTTACATTATCTATTATTACGTAAACATTATAAACATTTATCTGAGGGATCATTTGGGTTTAGAGTTGATGATTTCAGTTTCGTCGAGTTGATGGAAATTGCCGTTTCTTGTGTTGATTTGAGATGAATAAGTATAGGTTTCATTTCCATCGAGTCGGTGAAAATTGACACTTCCGTGGTGAGGAGACTCATTGTCATTAGAAAGTTCATCGGTCCCATTGTCAGAAGACTCATTGTTAGATAAGATAAATCATTGTTATCTCGTCCTATTTTTATTTTATTTTTTGATCGAAAGAAATAATGAATAGATTAAATCAATTAAATGCTATGAATAATGAATATAAATTATATAAATTCAACTTACTGGATCTTCCCCTCTTCTTCTGTATAGTATATTCACAATTTTTACCTTGACATAATAAACAAGTATTATTTTGAGGTACACACCTTTTCTTTTTCTTTCTACATGAATTGCACGCACTTCTTATATGTTTTACTTTTCGCATGACTTATAAAAAAAAGGATGAATAAAAAATGAAAGGGAAGATTTCAGTCTTTATAGAAAAAATTTACCCCAAAAATTCTGTTTATATAAAAAATTACCCACAAAAAACCTCCGCTAATCAATAAATGACTTCTTAAAAATCTTAAACATGCCATTTTAGTGGACCCGAATTTTATTGGAAGCTGGTGAAAAATATAAATTCAGAACAATGTAAGCTTAAAATGTGTTAATTATCCGAACTTGACAGGTGATGAATATTAGGTGACGAATATATTTTCTATACATATGTAAAAAAATTCTACGAAGGTTGTGATATACAACCCCTAATAAACCCTAACCCTAACCCCCGCGTGAGGGTGAAAAATCTGTTGAGAGATCTGTCACTAAAGAAAGTATTGTCATATCCGTAACAGAATTTGCTGTGAAAAAAGTAAAGATTCTTTTAAATAAAAAAGAAATGAAATTTCTATTACATTTTTCCTTCATATTTAACTTTAAAAGTTCAATCAATACCTATCATAATTATTTCCAATATTTCCATTTAAGCTTGTATTAAAATTTCTGGTTATAGATTTGACACACTGTATTGGAATAAGAAACACTAAAATAAAATAAATTAATTTTGTTTATTCCAAAGACTAAATTACGGCCTCTATCTCATCAAATCTTAACTTCGAATTTCTTTACCAACTCAATCAACAAAAACAACATTAACATAAATTGATGAAGATAATAAAAATATTATTTATAAATTATGGTTATTGTTATTTTTAGCAATCCATTGTTTAAAAAAATTTTTGGAATAAAACCTTTTATTAATTTATAAAGATTATATTTTTTTTTTTATATTTTTCATTTTATCAAATTTATTATTTACAATAAATAATTATTTTTTCTTTTTCGAATGTCCAACGATAGCTTCAATATTTTCATTTTGTCCCCAATAATTCCTAAACAATTTATGCTCCCATCTTAAGAATTCATTTTGTACATCATAATTATTTGCTCGCGCTATTATAGATTTGATTCCTCGGACCTATAAACATAGTAGTAATTATCAATTGTTATCAATTATTATCAATTATTATCAATTATTATCAATTAATGAATCCTTTAAATTTTTAAATTTACCGCTCTAACTGAATTTCTTTTCCTCTCAGTAATAGACTCTCCCTCCTTATGTGAAGAAAAGTATATGTAGGGATCTAAATATTCTATTGATTTATTAATTGCTGATTTCCCCTTAGCCAATACATCAGCAAAACGTAAATCTAATGCTTGTTGACCTGTCAATAAAACACTAGCTCCCATAATTCTCAATGCTTGTGTCATTCCCACAATATTTATCAATCTGCTTCCACCTCCCCATCCTGGTGTGGTTCCCATCTTTACTTGTACAAACTTTACTTTCGCAGTTTCTAATATATTATTGTAATATATATTAAATTTAATTCAATCTTCTGTGCAAAAGAACATTGCATTGTAGAAATTAAATTAACCTGAGATACATCGATGATCACATGCAGTTGTAATTTCAGCACCACCTCCTAAAGCATAACCTTCAATGCTAGCAATTGATATCAAAGGTAATTGACTAAAACGAAATAATGTGTCTTGCATGAGAGCACTCATCTTAGCACCATTCTCAGGAGTCAGGATGTGATCTTTTGCTACACTCGTATCTTTTTGAAAAATAGATCCATGAATATTGAATTTAGAATTCAACATTTAATTATAAGTAATCTTACCCAATCCGGAACAAAAGGTATTTCCATCCCCTGTCAAAATCAATGCCGCTAATTCATCTTCTTCTCGAGAATTCGTTTCACCTTTTACAATACATTCTAATTTATCGACCAGATCAGCTAGTTGTGCCATCATTTTACCACTAAAAGCATTATGCTTTTCAATATTTTTCATTGTAATTAACCCGATTCCTGATGAAAATGATGGATTGAATTCAATTGAGCCATTTCTTTTTTTTTTTTTT